>JAKELG010000787.1:0-11920 GCA_021527035.1 Lactarius vividus | reverse complement strand
CATCCCATGCCAAGAGATAGATCGGCCGAAGGCACAGCCGCCTTATACGTCAAACACGTTTCCCCGATTCGGCCTACCCGAAAGATCATCAGTACAGGGACCCCCGGTTTGCATCAAATTTACGCGCGAACTATGCAAGATTCTAGGCATCGAACAGAACATCTCCACGCCTATCATCCCCGCACCGACGGGCAATCAGAACATACATCAATGGCTAGAGCAATACTTACGATTCTGGGTCAACGAACGACAGGATGATTGGATACCACTATCTCCCTATGGCTGAGTTTACCCACAACAATTGGCCCAGCGAAACTAAGGAATCCCCTTTCCAGCTCCTTATGGGTATAACCCTCGCGCTGATTGACCGATAGGCCATCACAAGATCCCGCAGGTGGCACTCAGGGTCAAACATTTAAGGAACTCCGACAACGCGCACAGTCACTGATGATCAAAGCGCAGCAGGTGGATCAAGGCCAAAGATACGCCCAAGTTCCAAATCGGAGATCAGTATGGCTAGAACGCCCCTCCGCCGCATCAACCAACGCGAAACTAGCGGCAAGACGCCACGGACCATTTAAGGTCGCTCAGGTGATGTCCGCAGTCAACTATCGCCTAGAACTTCCCACGCAGTGGCAGATCCACCCAGTGTTCCATGTGGACCTTCTGACGCCTTATCGCGAAACACCCACGCACGGACCAAACTACCAGCGCCCACCACCGGATCTAGTCGGCGGGAAGAGGAATACGAAGTCGAGAAGATTCTAGACTCTCGGCGATTCGGCAGAAGTCGCAAACTGCAGTATTTGGTCAAATGGAAGGGATACCCGGACTCGGACAACCAATGGGTCGATAAAGATGACGTATTCGCCGACGATGCGATAAGGGAGTTCAAAATTCCAACCCCGCTCGCGAAGTACATATAAGCGCAGGAAGCTCCCAAGAGACGTCCCCATCCCTTCTTTTACTTCACTCCCCACTTATGAGGCCCTCTTCCCCAGTCAACTTCCGATATGTCGTCAACACCGAACTTTCGGCACCTTACAGAGTACAGTCCACGCCATCGTCACCCCTGTCGTCTACCCTCGCCCTTCACCAACGAGGAGATCGTCCTCCTTCCCCCGGGCCATCCCCAGTTCCTTCGCCGACCCCCACTGTTTATTCCGAGAGCAACCAGCCCAGCCATCTCGGAGACCACTAACGTCCCAACCCGAGCGCCCACTCCAGCGGGCGACGAACAGGGCTACGTACCCAGCCGACCGACCTCACCGCCGGGCCCGACGAAGGCGGAGACCCATACGACCCGGCGGAGCGCCTCGAGGCGCATCAGTATCTACGTTACGCCACCCATCTTACCACGACACACTCGGAAACCCCCCCGCTTTGCGGACCCACCGGGGAAGCTATCACACTACCGGCGCATCCATCCCCGGTTCGAGCGATCAAGCGAGGAACATTTGCAGGAGGCCGAGGATCGGCCAGAAACCCCCCCTCCCAGGGGGTACCAGTTCAACAGGGGAGTCCATTATATTCCCTTTCAGATTCGCGACGCTCAGGAACGTCTTTGGCCCGCCCGGTATACTCAGCTCATCCTCACCGCCGACCCCTTCGTATTGGCATTCCGCAGCGGGTGCAACCAGCAGTACGGAAAGCCTGTCCACGCTGTCCCCTACTACGACAAACAGTCCTCTGCCCCCACTTACACCGACGACGACCTCACGTTCTTGCTCTCCGACGCGGGACTAGTCGACTCGGTCGATCAACGCTCCTTCATATGAAGGATGCGACCCTCATGGCGGAAGTCCACTGCTCCGATGCATGACGCTCGGGTGGCGGGCACAGCAACATCGAGTGGCAGCGGAGCAGATGAAGTTGGAGCGCATCGAGATCGAGCGCAACAGGTGTGTCGCCCGACTCCAGCGAGCGCATGCGTGACCGCATAGAGAACGAACGGGCCTCTCTTCATCGAGGACCCAAGGCGGATCAGGATGCAGAGGAGATTGCTCACATCCGAGCGCTGCGCGAAGTCGGCACCAACCCGCTCGCAGTCATGCGTGGTCAAGCTGGGGCTTGACCGCTGAAAAGGGGGTGTGATGTTACGTTCTGTCTCGAACTGCCCGGCCCGGTTGTGGACACTGACACATTCGTGATGACTCGGTGTGTCAGGAGTAATACGTCATGGACTTCGGATCTTGTTGCCTCGTGTTATGCTGACTGAGGACTCTTATTGTTGTTACGTGATCATGATTCGGCTTGCTGACTGATGCCTTATTGTTGTACGTGTTTCGGATTACGAGTACGACTGCGGATTCTATTGTTAGAACACTCTTACTTACGCTACTGGCTACCTACGAGTTCGAGCGGAGCTAGAACTGGCTCCCTTACTTGTATTTAAGTTCATAGTAGTACGGACCAGGATTCCCCATCTTGGTCTTCTTCCAATACCACATTCTATTCGTCTTCTGTGCTAGGGACTCGCAGCGTCCCTAAGTGAACTAGCTCCGGCATATCCCCTTCGACCAAGAGGGATCCCCGTGACCTTATCTCCATCTTCCTTTGTGAATGGTAGATCAGCCGACCGTGACTTATCCGCCCGGTACCACGTGTCATCTCGTGTTCGAATATCTCAACTCGCGCACCGCTCGTCCAATCCACTGTTACTACATCGTTGACAACAACGAGTGGGAGTATATCCGCAAAGTCCCCAGTCCACCTCCCAACGTTCCCATCGAAGAGACGTTGTACACCTATAGGGATTCTGCAGGCACGTATTGGCCGCATCCCGCAGTCTTTCCAGAGCACTCGGACAACCACAGATTCCATCCCCAAGGGAACCCACGTCACAACAGCGTCTAAGTCAGACAAACATCCGTGGTAGACGTTACACGAGTAGCTTAAAAGCAGGGAGAACGAAGGAATACCTCCCATCCCCACTTCACCTTCGCCACACTGGAGCCCTCTTCACTTCCATACTCACAACCATGTCCTTTCCCTCTTCCGCCGAGGCCATCGCTCGTGTTGCCAGAAACGCGGGCCCCCTCACCTATCAAGAAGTCGTCGAGGCCCTCCAGTCCACGATCCCCGCCACCTATCACGACGACACCAGCAACCCCGCCACCTGGTGGATCCTCTCCCAGGATGGCCAGCGCATCAACGAGGTCCCGTTCACAACGGCCGAAGTCGATCGGCTTCGTGCAGCTCTCCCGGAGCTTGAACGTTCCCCATCTCGACCTGTCCCAGTACGAGTCGAGTATCGAACCGAGGAGGAGGCCCAAGACACAAGCAACGGTCGATTGGGAACGGTGGCAGGAGCAGAGGTGGAGGCAGATCGCGGAAGACTGGCAACGGGAGCAGCTGAGGAAGGCGGCCGAACGGCGTCGAGAGGCCCTTCGGAGGCGACGAGAGTGGATGAGGGAGAGGAAGGAGCGTCAAGAGGCGAGGAAACAATCCTCGAACAAGTCCGAGGAAGCTTAGCGGACCGCTATCCAGCTGAGCATCCCCTCATTTCAACCGCCACAGACACTGATGACCCCACCGAAACCCCTACGCATGCGACACTCGTGGGCGCCCTCTGTACCGAGGTGGCGTGCGGGCCGACGCACCCCCTCCATTCCCATTATTCCGACTTCGCCAATCCACCCTAGGGCCGCCCCCTCATGGGTATCGTTACAATCGCGGGGAGGACTTTGTCCACTACCCCATCACCGACGGACGAGGACAGACGCGCCAGGCCGCGTACGTCCAAGTCATCATGGGCGCCGACCCCATCGTGCTGGGGATCGTCGAGGACAGCGAGAAGGTTTACTCGCAGCCTCTATATGCGGAGCCCCACGTCAAGGCCATGGGGAAGGAACAGTACCCTCAGGAAGACATGGCGCTTTTCGCTGGCGGTTATCACGACCGCCCCCGCCTCGACCGCGCCATTGGCGAACTCCACGACGTAAGCCTCCGGGCAGAGGTGCATCGATACCACGCCTACGCGTACGAGGCTGAGAGGATGGAGCAGCGCCTTCATCAACTCGCCGCCGCGCTCGGGGGGATCAAGGGAGAGCTGGCCCGCAGTAAGTTCCGGTTGGAGATGGCTAACACGTTGGAACGGATCGAGGAAGTACAGGCGGGGTGGATGTCGGGACCGCGCCTTCGCCGGCGTGGGCGCCGCGGCTGAAAAGGGGGTGATGTCGTGGACGGACTTCAGGACTCGGACATACGGTACGAAGTTGAATGAGAACGCTTACTATACGGTTGTGACTACATTAGTAAGTAGGAATTAGTCACGGACAAGTAGGATCAGTCAGCGAGTTGTGCTAGCATGTGATTGCTAGCATGACTCATTACTAGTGTAACGCTACCACAGCGTTTAGTTCGACTTGAACTCGGACAAGGGCGTTCACGACTTAGCTGGTCGTAGACACTCGTGCAGTGTCTCAGTGATCCCGTAGAATACTACTAAGGCAATCCACAAAAGGCGCCCCAATAGTACTAAGGCAACTCCGACCTGATGCGTCGACAGGGCCAGGGTCTTAGACTCGAAGGTCAAGACTTATAAGGGCGTTGTCCCTTCTGTAAAGAAGAAAGGGAAGTAGGACTTTTGGGCAAGAGACGAATGAAAGAGTGGTATTGAGAAGAAGACCAAGATAGCGTATCTTGGTCCTCGCAACCCACTATTTATACATGTTTCAGAGGCAGCTTTGAAGCTCCTCTCCAAGGTAACTACTACTAGCAATAATAGCTCGAACCCTAGTATCCGCTATCCTAGTAATGAGTCATAGTAACTATCACATGCTACTACGACTCTTGCTGACTGATGATAAGTCCATGACTAATCTACGCTTACTATCGTAGTCATAACCGTATAGTAAGCGTTCATTTCCGACCTCGTACCGTAATCAGTCCACTGAGCTCGACCGTGACATCACCCCCTTTTCAGCGCGGAACGACGCGGCGAGGCGAGGGCCCGTCATCCAGCCATCCTGTACTTCCTCTATTCTCTCCCAATGGTTAGCCATCTCCAACCGGAACTTACTGCGCGCCAACTCCCCTTGACTCCACCGAGCACGCGGCGAGCTGATGAAGCCGTTGCTCCATCCTCTCAGCCTCGTACGCGTAGGCCCGGTAGCGATGGACCTCCGCCTTCAAGCTCACGTCGTGGAGCTCGTTGATCGCGCGGTCGAGGCGAGGGCGTCGTGGTAACCGCCGGCGAAGAGGCTCATGTCCTCTGAGGGTACTGCTCTTTTCCGGTAGCCTTGACGTGGGGCTCGGTGTAGAGAGGCTGCGAGTAGACCTTCTCACTGTCCTCCACCAGGCCGAGCACGATGGGGTCGGAGCCCATGATGACTTGGACGTACGCGGCCTGGCGCGTCCGTCCTTGTCCGTCGGTAATGGGGTAGTGAATGAAATCCTCGCCCCGGTTGTAGCGTACCCGTGAGGTGGCGGCCCCAGAGTGGAATGTCGTAATCGGAAAAGAGGGAAAGGAGGGGGGTGCGTCGGCTCGCACGCCTCCTCGTACAGGGGACGCCCACGGGTGTCGCAGGCGTAGGGGGTCTCGGCGGGGTCGTCATGTCCGTGGCGGTGGAGATGAGGGGTGCTCAGCTGGGTAGTGGTCCGCTAAGCTTCCCCGGACTTGTCCGAGGACAGTCTCCTCGCCTCTTGACGTTCCTTCCTCTCCCGCATCCACTCTCTCGTCGCCTCCGAAGCGCTTCTCGCCTCACGCTCGGCCGCCTTCTGCAGCTGTGTTCCCGCTGCCAGTCCTCCGCTACTTGCCTCCATCGCTGCTCCTTCCACCGCTCCCAATCGACCGTGGCTTGCGTCTTGGGCCTCGTTCTCGGTGCTGTACTCGACTCGTACTGGGAGAGGTCGAGGTGAGGCAGGCGCAGACTGGGAGAGCTGCGCGAAGCCGATCAACTTCGGCCGTCGTGAAAGGGACCTCGTTGATGCGCTGTCCGTCTTGTGAGAGGATCCACCAAGTGGCGGGTTGCTGGTTCCGTCGGTGTAACTGGCCGGGATGGTGGACTGGAGAGCTTCGCAGAGCTCTTGGTAGGTGACGGGGCCCGTGTTACCGGCAATTCGAGCGATGGCCTCGGCGGCAGAGGGAACGGACATAGTGGCGATAATGGAGTGGAGGAGTCCAGGATGAGAGTGGAGAAGAGGTGGGAGTTCGCAGTTCGGTTGGGGCTGTTCTTAATGTTGTTCGCGTCGGGGATTCAAATTGATACTCAGCTACAGCCTCGGTGGCAAACAGTCATCCTTATCGACCCCTGATTCTCCGAGTCTGGGTACCCTTTCCATTTGATTAGGTACTGCAGGCGCTTCTTTTGCCGAAAAGCCGGTGGTCTAGAATCTTCTCGACCTCGTATTCTTCTCCTTCCACTAGTTTCCGGTGGTGGTCTTTGGAAATTTGGTCCGTGCACGAGCGTTTCGCGATAAGGTGTGAGAAGATCGATGTGGAACACGGGGTGTATGCTCCACTGCGTGGGAAGTTCAAGTTGATAGTTCACCGTGATAGGACCCGTGTGATCTTGAAGGGACCGTGCCGTCTCGCCGCTAATTTCGGTGTTGGTTGATTGGTTCGAAGGTGTCGCCCTTCTAACCACACATGTCTCCGACTCGGAATTTGGGTGTGTCTCGGTGTTTGACCCACATGGACTGTGCCTTTTTGATGAGATCTTGTGCTTCCTTTCGTGCTTCTCGGAACTGTTCTATCCTCGTGGTGACCTGTGGGATAGGGGATGGCTTATCGAGCCAATCAGCGCGTGGGTCGTATCCCATAAGGAGGGAGAACGGGGACTTCCTTGTTGCCTCGTGGGGCCAGTTGTTGTGCGCGAACTCTGTGATTGGTAGAGGGCTGCCCAGTTATCTTGCCGCTCGTTTGCCCAGAAGCGTAGATATTGTTCTAGCCACTGATTGGTGCGTTCCGATTGTCCATCGGTTCTAGGGTGGTATGCCGTGGAGATGTTCTGCTGGATTCCCAGGATTCGGCATAGTTCTCGTGTGAACTTGGAGGCGAATCGGGGATCCCGGTCACTGATAATTTTTGAGGGCAGTCCGAATCGTTTGAAGACGTGGGTGGCGTAGAGACCGGCCGTTTCTTCTGCAGTAATCTCTTCGTTACAGGGAATGAAGACCGAAGCTTTGCTGCAGTCATGATCTGTTACAGTCAGTATGGAGTCATGTCCCTGAGACGCTGGGAGCTTAGTGATGAAGTCGAGTGCGATGGTTTCGAACGGTAAGGCGTCTTCTTTTGGTGTAATAGGCATGAGTGGGGCTTTTGTGGGTCGTGTGTTGACCTTGTGACGCTGACATTCGGCGCATCCCTGTACGTAATTGCGGACGTCGAGTTTCAATTCTGGCCACCAGTACCTTCTTTCCACTAATCTCGTAGTTCGTGCAATTCCGGGGTGTCCGTGCACCAGGGTCGTGGTGCGCGGCGATGAGTTCTCGTTTTTCGTCCAAAGATCCCGTGATGACGTACTTGCCCTGTCTGTACCAAGCTCGTTGACGAACTTTAGTTGTTGGGAGTCTACCCAGTATCGTAGGGTGATCTCCGTCTGTGGTGGGTCGCGGGTGGCTTGTACCAGTGTTGTCCGCGCGAAGACGTCTTCTGGTAGTACTACTACGTTCTCGTTATCTCTTTCTCCCTGATCATAGTCGGGTCACCGGGATAGTGCATCCGCACGGCCGTTGTTTTTCCCTGGGATGTGGTGAATTTCGAAGTTTACTCCATGAGTTCTAGTACTTCCCTTGCGACTCTTCGGCTGATCTTCTGCGGTAGTTTCCAGTACTGAAGGTTCATGTGGTCGGAGTAGATTTTGATCTTGTGAGGTGATCCCGCCAATAAGGGTCTCCAGTGTCGTAGTGCTTTGACTATTGCCAGTAGTTCCAGGTCGTATATATCGTAGTTCCGCTCCGCTTCGTTGAGTGTTGCCGAGTAATAACCAAGTGGGTGTCGTTTGCCGTCCTCTTTCTTCTGGAGTAGTACTGCCCCGGTCGCGAACCCCGAGGCGTCTACTTCAAGTTCGAATGGGTCCCTAGTTTCGGGTGTGCGAGTACTGGTTCTTCCGTGACTAGGGCTTTGAGTTTTTGGAACGCTTTGTCTTCTTCTTCCGTCCATCTCCACTCCGTGTCCTTTCTCGTGAGTTTGTTGAGTGGTTTGGCGTGTGTAGCGAAGCCGCGAATGAAGAGTCGGTAAAAATTGCAGAAGCCCAGGAAGGAGCGGACGTCACGAACCTTGGTGGGCGTGGGCCAGTCTTTGATGCCGGAAATTTTTACCGGGTCCATGCGTGTTACCCCCTTTTCAAGGATTACCCCCAGGTAATCCATTCGCGGCTTGTTGAAGAGGCATTTTTCAAGTTTGAAGTAGAGATCGTGTTCCATGGCCACTTGCAATACGTCGCAGACTGCTTCCTCGTGTTCTTTTTGTCCGGCTGGATCTCTGGTTGCGATACCGATGTCGTCCATGTATACGCGTATAACCGTTCCCTTGGCCTCATGCTTTGCGATGGTGTCTCGGTATATAGTGTTCATCATTGTTTGGAAGGTAGCCGGGGAGTTGGTGAGTCCGAAATACATGACTGTAGGTTCGAAGAGGCCGTACCGCGTCTTAAAGGCTGCCTTGTTCGTCGCCTTCCTTGATGCGTACGTTGTTGTACCCCCAGCGGACGTCCAATTTAGTGTAGGTGTGGGCTTGGCTGAGGTCGGTGATGAGGTCTGAAATGAGGGGTAATGGGTATTGGTTGCGGATGGTGACGGCGTTGATCTTCCTATAGTCTTGTACTGGTCGTAGTTTTCCATCCTTCTTCTTGATGAAGAAGAAGGATGAAGCGTAAGGGGATTTGGATGGACGAATATACCCTTCTTCAGTTGTTCGTCCAGGAATTCTTTGAGTTTGCCGTCTTCGTCCTGTGTCATGGGGTAGACCTTGCAATCGATCGCCGACGGGGTGCCTTCCTTGAATTCGATGGCATGGTCCCACGGCCTGGAGGGAGGGAATCTGTTGGACGCTTCTTCGCTGAAGATTTTCGCGAACTGGTGGTAAGCGGCTGGAGTTCAACTTTATCGTGGAACTGCTTAGCTTCGATAGCTAATTCCGTGGCCGTGGTGCGTAGATGGGTTTCTTCCTCCAGTTCCGCTACTATGTTTCTTTTCTCCGTGGTGATGCTTCCTATGACGTGTTTTTCTTTTTGGGATTGATGGATCGGATGACGACAGGAGCATTTTCTCGTGTATGTGCGTATCTCCAGTTTATTGTGGGTTCGTAGGTGGCTAGCCAGGGGTATCCGAGTACAATGTCTTCGTTTCCGAGGTCGGTGACTAGAAACGCATCTTTTGTCGTCGCTGGTTAGTTTGCACGTCCAGATCTACAAAGTGGGTGATACTGCCCGCTTTGTTTTCCGTATTGTCAATATTCCATATTTTCCTGGGATGTTCCAGTGTTTGGAGCCCGAGGCCCATTCGTTTCGCAAATGAAGGGCGTATGAAATTGTCTGTTGCTCCGGTCTACTAGTGTTTTGATGTCGGCCATTGCGTAATTCGTACGAATCGAGACTGGAATTCTAAGAGACCGATAGCGAGTCATGATTACAGAATTACAATTAACTGCCCTCACCCAGGCCGATGGGTTCAGGCGCTCTGAAAACCCTCCTTTCCCCACATTTCTTGGAGGATGAGGTCTTTTACATCGTCCGATTCTCCGGCTACTCCTGCCAGCCAGTCTTTGGCCCTTTGTTGCGGTGGTGCGGAGTTTGCCGCTCGACTTGCGCGGGGGTTCTTCTTGCGTGTAGTAGTCCGTGTCCGCCATTCCTGGCTTTGCTCGACGGCGTGGCTGTTGGCAATTGCGTGAGAAGTGTCCGGTCTGGTTACAGTTGTAGCAGACGACTGTCCTCATATCTCGAGGGCGGGCCCCCGCCTCTCCGTATCCCCCCGTTGTGGTCTGGGATGAAGGGTCTGTTTGCGTCCCACTCAGCTACTCTTGCGCGTGTTCGTCGCGGATCCATTGCATTTGGGTCGAATCTGGGAGGTGGGGTCCTCGTGGTGGGCCCCAGTTGGGGGTTGCGGTCTCCACGGGGTTGGCCGATGATGGTGGTGTTTGTTTTAAGTTGTCGAGGCGGCCTTCATGTGTATGTACTGCTTCTGTCTTCAGTGCGCACTCTTTCCAGTCTTCGAATGTATGCGGTTCGTCTAGTTCATAGACCTTCATGAACAGGGCTCGTGGTAGCCCCGCTGAACCGATCGATGGTTTGTCGATCGTTTAGGTAGTGAGCTTTCTGGCGAGTTGCTCGAATTTAACCACATACGCGTCGATATCCTCTCCTGTCATTTTAATTCCCTTCTGTAGTTCTGCTTGCGCCTGTTCTTCCTCGAGTATGTTCGAGAATCGTTTGGCGAATTCGGTGGCTACGTGATTCCATAGGGTCTGGGAGTATTGACTTACTCCTCGTCGTACTTCTCGATTGAGCCATTCGAGGATGGATAGTGTCCACGCTGACGTTGACTCCTTTAACGTATCCCAAAAGAGAAGGGATCGGCGGTATTCGTTCTGCATGATGGGGGCGTCGAGGTTCATTCCCCAGTACACGTGCCATTGTGTAAGGAATGCCTCATATTTAGTGCGGTCTCCATCAAATACGGTCGGAGGTTCACCTGATAGTCTATCCGACCCGTGTCCTCCTCCTGCAGGGATGCCTCCTCCCGGCGGTCCTGGCGGTCCTGGTGGTCCTCCTGCCGGTGGCCTTCCTCCTGGGAATCCTCCTCCTGTAGGTCCTTGACCCGGGAATCCGCCTGGTAGTCCTCCGGTGGTGGTGGTGGTCCTTCCGGTGGGTCTGATCTGGTCCTATTGCACGAAATAGTGCTGCGTCGTCTGCGGTGAATCTGTGTCCCTATTTGGGTTGATGGGGTTGAGGATGGCTTCGGCCTCTTCTCTGATGCGTTGCACTTCCTCCATTGCTTGTGTTTCGGTGACTGTGGCCATAGGGCTTCGAATGTGAATTTCTTCCGGGACTGTGATGTGCAGGGACTCAGCTATGTGTGCCAGTAGGCTTGAATCGTCTCCTGTTCCTGGTCGTATTTCACTTTCCGTGGCGGTATGTTCTTCTACTTGTTCTTCGTGACTTGATTCTGAGGGTGCTTGTTCCCTGGGTCCTTCTTCTTCTTCGCTACTGCTGCTGTCTCCGTCTAATGATCCCCAATCGTCTCCGTGGAGTTCTCTTGAGTCAATGTCGCAGCGGTAGTGTCTTCCGGCTGGTCTGACGACGTCCCACCGATTGTCTATCGGATTCCACGTAATTTCTGTCCAACAGAAGTTGGAGTAGTTGAACTCAACTGGGCGATATCTGATTGCTTCTCCCGGGAAGTCTACGAAGTAACCGGTGTCTCCTCGATATTCTCTCCACCGGGCTGCACCTAGGAATCTTCGTGGTACTGATCGTTCTCCTCTGGTTTCGAGGTTGTAGGGTCGAAAGTTTCTCCACTGATCTCTTGTTGTGAACGCCACGATTGGTTATCTTGGTCTTAATGTAACGCTACCACAGCGTTTAGTTCGACTTGAACTCGGACAAGGGCGTTCACGACTTAGCTGGTCGTAGACACTCGCGCAGTGTCTCAGTGATCCCGTAGAATACTACTAAGGCAATCCACAAAAGGCGCCCCAATAGTACTAAGGCAACTCCGACTTGATGCGTCGACAGGGCCAGGGTCTTAGACTCGAAGGTCAAGACTTATAAGGACGTTGTCCCTTCTAAGAAGAAAGGGAAGTAGGACTTTTGGCAAGAGACGAATGAAAGAGTGGTATTGAGAAGAAGACCAAGATAGCGTATCTTGGTCCTCGCAACCCACTATTTATACATGTTTCAGAGGCAGCTTTGAAGCTCCTCTCCAAGGTAACTACTACTAGCAATAATAGCTCGAACCCTAGTATCGCTATCCTAGT
>JAKELG010000786.1:0-11972 GCA_021527035.1 Lactarius vividus | reverse complement strand
CGAACAGCTCCCATTGGGTGAGGAACTGTTGGACTTTGGTGCGGTCTCCAGTGAATACGAGGGGTTCTTTGCCCATGAATTTCTCGGGTTTGGTTCCGCTTGACACATTTGGGCCGGTGAAGAGGGGTCCTCCAGGATCTCCTCCTCCGTCGTCTCCTCCGCCTCCGCGGATCCTCCAGGTGGAGGTCCCCCGCCACGACTGATTCGTGCGGGTTCCTGGAACGTGGTTGTTTGTTCGGTGATGGTGGTGGTCATATTTGTAGGGATGGACTCAGCTAGTAATCCCAATTGCGCTTCCTCCTCCTCTGCTTGTGCTTCGAGAATACGGATTTCTTCGGGGTTACTTCCCAAGGATGGGGAAGGTGCGGGTGTCTTGGGAGTAGGGGAGCGAACTGGTTCTTCTCTTGTCCGTCAATTGGTCCCCACTGATCTCTGGTGGTTGTTTCGCTTTGGCGTATGTCGAGGTGAAGGCCTGATCCTGCGGGTCTGACGACTTGTAGTTTGCCTTGGAGTTCGTCCCACCTGATCTCTGTCCAACAAGTGTGGTCGAAGTTGAATTCTACCGGGATGAGTCCGGTTTTGCCGTCCTTGTAAGTGTAAAGGACTACGTAGCCTGGGTCTCCTTGTTCTGTCTGCCAAAAGGCTCCTTTGAGGTATTGTTTAGGGACGTTGCGTTCCCCTCTTCTGTCGATATGATACGGTCTGAACGGGATCCAAAGATCGCGGGTTGTTACTGCGGAAGCCACGTTGAAGGATCTTGGTCTTAATGTAACGTCTACCACGGACGTTTGCCTGACTTAGGCACTGTTGTGACGTGGGTTCCCTCGGGGGTGAAACCTGTGGTTGTCCGAGTGCTCGGGGAAGACTGCGGGATGAGGCCAATACGTGCCTGTGGAATCTCTGTATGTATACAACGTCTCCTCTACGGGAACGTTCGGAGGTGGACTTGGGACTTTGCGAATATACTCCCACTCGAGGTTGTCGACGATATAGTAACAGTGAGTGGGGCGAGCGGTGCGGGAGTTAAGATACTCAAAGACGAGATGACACGTGGTACCAGGCGGATAAGTCACGGTCGGCTGATCTACCATTCACGAAGGAAGATGGAGATAAGGTCACGGGGATCCCTCTTGGTCGTAAGGGATATGCCGGAGCTGGTTCACTTAGGGACGTTCCGAGTCCCTAGCACAAGAGACAAGTAGAAGTGGTGGTAATTGAAGAAGACCAAGATGGGGATCCTGGTCCGTACTACTGTGAACTTAAATACAAGTAAGGGAGCCAGTTCTAGCTCCGCTCGAACTCGTAAGTAACCAATAGCGTAAGTAGCGTACTCTAATAATAGAATGCGCAGTTGTCATCGTAATCCGAAACACGTACAACAATCGGAGTCATCAGTCAGCATAGTAATCATCATCTCGTACAACAATAGTGAGCATCAGTCATCCAAACACGAGGCGACAAGATCCGAAGTCCATGACGTATTACTGCCAACGTGCCGAGTCATTACGAACACGTTAGAGTCCACAACCTGTCCGGGCGGTCCGGGACGAAACGTAACACCTCCGGTGGTCCTCCTCCTGGTGGTCCTCCTCCTCCCGGTGGTCTTCCTCCTCCTGGGAACCCCCCTCCAGTTGGGCCTTGTCCTGGGAGTCCACCGGGGAGTCCTCCTGGTGGTGGTGGGGGTCCTTCTGGGGGGTCTGGGTGGTCTGGTCCTATTGCTCGAAATAGAGCTGCGTCGTCGGCCGTCATTCGGTGTCCGGTGTTGGGGTTGATGGGGTTGAGGATATTTTCTGCCTCTTCTCTAATGCGGTGTACTTCCTCCATTGCTTGTGCCTCGGTTACTGTGGCCATGGGACTTCGGATATGGATTTCTTCTGGGACTGTGATGTGTAATGACTCAGCTATATGAGCTAATAGACTGGAATCGTCTCCTGTTCCGGGTCGCGCTTCGCTTTCAGTTGCGGTATGTTCTTCTGCTTGTTCTTCGTGGCTGGATTCTGATGGGGCCTGTTCTCTGGGTTGTTCTTCTTCGCTTTCACTACTGTCTCCGTCTAACGATCCCCAATCGTCTCCGTGTAGTTCTCTTGAGTCAATGTCGCAGCGGTAGTGCCGTCCAGCTGGTCTGACGACGTCCCACCGATTGTCTATTGGGTTCCACGTAATCTCCGTCCAGCAGAAGTTGGAGTAGTTGAACTCAACTGGGCGATATCTGATTGCTTCTCCTGGAAAGTCCACAAAATAGCCGGTGTCTCCTCTGTATTCTCTCCACCTGGCTGCGCCCAGGAATCGTCGCGGTACTGATCGTTCTCCTCTGGTTTCGAGGTTGTATGGTCGAAAGTTTCTCCACTGATCTCTTGTAGTGAACGCCACGGTTGGTGATCTTGGTCTTAATGTAACGCTACCACGGCGCTCAGCTCGACTTGAGCTTGTGGAAGGACGTTCACTACTTAGCTGATCGCAGAAAATCGCGTCCTATTAGCACTAAGGCAACTCCGACTTGTCGTGTCGAAAGGGCCAGACTCCTAGACTCGAAGGTCAGGATTATAAGCGAAGTCTTCCCCTAGAAGTAGAGAAGGACTTCAAGAATTCCTCGGAAGAGTAGAAGACGAGAGTGGTATTTGAAGAAGACCAAGATGGCGTATCTTGGTCTTCGCAGCCCACTATTTATACATATTGCAGAGGCAGCTTTAAAGCTCCTCTTAAACGTAACGACTAGTAGCAGTAATAGCTCGAACCCTACTACCGCTATCCTAGTAATGAGTCATGCTAGCAAACACATGCTAGCACAACGCGCTGACTGATCCTATCTGTCCATGACTAATTTCTACTTACTACCGTAGTCATAACCGTATAGTAAGCGTCTACATCCGTCCTCCGTATTCTATGTGTGAGTCCATGAGGCCCCGACTGTAACAGCTACTTACATGTTTGAGTGGAGCCAGAACTAGCTCCCTTAGGTGTATTTAAGCTTACCATAGTAGAGGCCAGGATCCCCATCTTGGTCTTCTTCAAATACCACTTCCCTCCTATCGTCTTCTGTACAAGGGCCAAGTGTCCCTTTGTGAACTAGCTCCGGCATATCCCTGTGACCAAGGGGATCCCTGTGACTCTTCTTGTTACGATTTTCCCCTTCTTTTCCTTGGACGCCCTCATTCCTTACTTCTTATTCCTGTGCCCCACCTTGATGTGTCCGTGATTCCTTATGCGCCTAACCATTTCTGATGATCTCTTTGCCGCATGATACATCTTTACGCCCCCTTCCTTGTATATCGAAGTTCACAGCGCTCCGGTCTCAGCTGACTCACACATGACCCCGCGCAATCACCATACTTCTTACTATAGTTGTACCTTTGTTCTACTTTTACTCCGAACCCACATATCGCGCCATACGTTTGTTGCGTACAAACATTCTGTAACAGTATATAAGTCACATGCTACCTAGCTTGTACGGTAGACTTGACTTCTTGTGTAATACCACATCGTTGTCAATCCACAACCGACTTTACGCTCGCCGTTTCGCTTGAGCATGACTTTGGTTCGCTTTTACGCTTGAACCCCAGAACTTCCCAACTATCACCTGCATGTCTGAGGAGACCGTGTGGTGCTTATTCATCATTGAACTTGGTCTTAACCGACTGACTTGCATCCCATTACCTCGGCCTGAGTGACTTAGTGATGTGCACATCGCACATAATGTTCCTGTGGTAACGTTACATTAAGTCAAGTCTCTCGCAACCCTGGCGACTAGTAGGAGTCGCACGAAATTTCAGCTGCAGTACATTGATCGGTATCTGACCGACGAACTCTCCAGCCACGAAAAGGGCGCAGTAATCTGGGAAGAAATCCATAACCAAGAGGGGTACTTCATTTTTGACGCCAAAAACCAGGAATACCACCAAGTCCATTACTTTGACGACCTTCATATCTGGGCCTACATTGACTACGACCCAAAACAAGGACGGTGGTACGCCTACAAAACTGTCCCTCCACAATTTGGCGCAGGACCCCTCAGGTCAACCAACATCACAGGAATCAACGTCGACCCAGACGAATCAACCACCCTCACTCCCATACAGCCAGAGTGTTACGATTTTCCTTCCTTTTCTTGTGGACGCTTCCATTCCTCGCTTCTTACTTCCATACCCCACCTTGTTACGCCCCTAGCTCATCACGCGCCCAGCCGTTTCCCATGATCTCTTCGCCGCATGATACGCCTTCATGTCTCCTTCCTTGTATATCAAAGTTCACGGCGCTCCGGTCTCAGCTGACTCCCACATGACCCCGCGCAATCACCGTATTCCCTACTATAGTTTCACCTTTGTTCCGCCTTTGTTTAACGACTCCACCTATCGCGCCATATGTTTGTTGCGTACAAACATCCTGTACTAGTATATAAGTCGCACGCTACCTAGCTTGTACGGTAGACTTGACTTCTTGTGTAATACCACATCGTTGTCAATCCACAAACGACCTTTACGCTCGCTGTTTCGCTTGAGCACGACTTTGGTTCGCCTTTTCACTTGAACCCCAGAACCTTCAACTACCACCAGCGTGTCTGAGGAGACCGTGTGGTGCTTGTTCATCATCAGACTTAGTCTTAACCGACTAGCTCGCATCCCGATACCTCGGCTTGAACGACTTAGTGACGTGCACGTCGCACATAACGTTCCTGTGGTAACGTTACACAGAGATGGCCACCAACACTCAGGTCGCCACCAGCCTTACTACCACGGGAGCCTCTGGCTTGGGCAGTGGAGGACCACATGCTACAGGAGGTTGATCGGCTGCTCCAACAGGCGGAGCGACTCATAGCTCTAGCACCCAGCCGACGATGGGGCCAAGCGGTGGTCCAACTACTGGACCTAGTGGAGGCATACATGGTAGTGGTGGAGGCCCACCGGGCGGTGGTGCCCCTGGTGGCGGTGGAGGTGGTCCGGGAGGTGGAGCCCCTGGTGGCAGTGCCCCAGGAGGAGGTGCGCTCCCTGTGGGCCCAGCCGGGGCAATACCAGCACCGGGAGGGGGCAAACTTGGGGGCAACCCACCACCCGTCTTCGATGGAAATCGAGAGGAGAGCTGAAACTTTCTTCGATCCTTTCGAATTTATCGAGGAATGAACCCGACCATGGACCAGCTTACAGTACCCTATTCGTGGGCCATGACCTTCCTCTCATACATGAGGGGGCATCTGGTGGATGACTGGGTAGATGAGCAGACCGCATGGCTAGACACCCAGATAGCAGGAGGAGTACTGCACAATGAAGAGAACCTATGGAACACAGTCCTTGACCGGTTCACGAATGCCTACACCAACACCACCGAACGAACCAGAGCATGCCAAGACATTGATAAATTAAAGATGATTGGCAAAGACATTGACACGTACATCGCAAAATTCCAGAACCTCACAGCAAAAGCCGGCTATAATCCAGACAAAGCCAATGTCATTGAAAAATTCCAAGCGGGACTCCCTGACAACCTCGTGATCAACGCCATATGCTTCCAACACCCAGTTACATGGGACCAGTGGAAAGCGGCGGCACAACTTCAGCAAGCCAAATACCTTATGCTGAAGCCCCGCCTCACACGCAACCGACAAAATGAAAAAAGAGGGGGTCACACCTGAGACCAGTGGGTCCAAGCCCTTAACAAGGCGCTTGACCCAAACGCCATGGATATTAGTTGCACTAGAGCCCGCGCAACCCTCACAGACGCTGAGAAGCAAAGGATGGTCACAGAGGGGAGATGTTTCCAATGCGGAGAGAAGGGTCATGTGTCACGTAATTGCCCACAAAAAGGCACTCGCACTGCTCAGACCACAAGCGACGGAGGAGCACCTCCTCCCATCCCCGCTACCCCCGCAGTATCGCCTCCCCCCCTCGTTACTCGAGTCGCCATATCAGCAAACTGCGTACTGTCGAATGATGAAGCGGCTGACACTCAGATCGCAGCGCTGGCCGCTCAACCAAAAGAGGTGCGGGACCTCTTGGTGGAGAAGCTTTTTGGAGGAAAGGATTTTCCGAACGCCTGAACCCATCGGCCTGGGCAAAGGTGCTACACATGTATTATAGCAGATATCAATCTATGTGAATCCCAGTTCTTTTCAAATCTGCAAACGTGACGGCCGAACGACAGGTCCTATTGGACTCTAGAGCAACCGACAACTTTATTTGTGCAGAGCTGCTCATACGAATGCATCTCGGAACCCGACCCATCTCCATTCCCATTACCATATGGAACGTCGACGGAACTTACAACTGAGACGGCATGATAACCCAGTACACCAATTTAGCGGTGCAGACTGGTGAGCGCACGAAGACACTTCGTTTCCTGGTAACCAACCTAGGAAAGGACAAAGCAATCCTAGGCTACCCCTGGTTCTCGGCCTTCAAGCCTGAGATAGAGTGGAAAAACACCACGTTGAACGAAAACTTCCAACCAGTCGTAATCTCCAGCCTGAACCTCCAGAGCGGCGCCATGCCTATTGTTACGATCACGGGACCCGGAGGCAGCCCAGGCTGCGGCACGTGCGCGGCTGGCAGAGGCTGGACCAATGGAGACACGTGATGAGGCGGTATGAGGCACACTGGACCGTGTGCGACGTGTTCTAGACTCTATGACGTCATAGTGATGTCACTGTCACATGACCTGAGCCTGGACTGGATCTAGACCGCTGACGACAGATGGCGCAATGCCTCATGTGACCTTCTAGTAGGTTCCATGGCTGCGCACAGACCACCGAACCCTAATAGAGCGGACTTAGCTGGGTATGAACCTTATTACCTGCATGTATATACCAGTAGCGTTTCGTACTCAAGTCCCCAGACTTGAGATACTTAGCAATACCAGCTTTGCATTCAGGGAACTGCTGCTCTGCTTGTTTAAGACCATCCTCTTATCTTGTTCATCACTGTTCTCGCTGCACCGCTTTGCATGTACACTCTCATCGACCCAAGTCTCCTTCATTGCTGTTCTAGACAATGATTTCAAACCCATCTTCCACTATGCCGCCTGCTGGTAACCCTAGATCTGGACGTCGCCCCGCTGGTGGCATTACACCCATGGAAGCCGCCATCAGAGCCTTGCAGGCATATGAGCTCGACGAGGAGGCATGGGAGCAGGTTGTGAACGAAGAACCGGAGCCGAACATTACCTTCCTGTGAAAAACGACTACTGTGTCGGAACTCACTCAGCAGGAAGCGGCTAAGAAACAAACCCGAACGTTTGAGGAAATGGTTCCTCCAGAATATTGGTCACACCGCAAGGTGTTCAGTGAAGAGGCGTCACATCGATTCCCCCCTTCCCGTGTATGGGACCACGCCATTGAATTATTCCCTGATGCGCCTACCGCCCTTGACTGCAAAGTATACCCCCTAACTGCCAACGAAGGAGAGGCACTTACGGCCTTCCTGAACAAACAACTTGAGAAGGGGTACATTCGCCCTTCAAAATCCGCCTATGCGTTGCCCTTCTTCTTCATCAAAAAGAAGGACAGAAAACTAAGCCCAGTACAAGATTACCAATGCCTCAATGAACTCACCATAAAGAACCACTACCCTCTCCCCCTTATCCCCAAGCTCGTTGATCGCATCCGAACCGCGCGGTTGTATTCAAAGCTAGATATTCGATGGGGGTACAATAATGTTCGCATCCAGGAGGGAGACAAGTGGAAAGCGGCGTTTAAAACCAACCAAGGGCTATTCGAACCACATGTCATGTTCTTCGGCCTCACCAACTCCCCTTCCACCTTTCAAACAATGATGGATACTATATTCTGTGACCTCATCTTGACAAACAAGGTCGTTGTTTACATGGACGATATCCTCGTTGCCACCGCCAATGACAAGGACCATCATCGAGAAGTCCTTCATGAAGTACTACAGCTTTGCAAAGAACACGATCTCTATGTGAAACCAGAGAAATGCGAGTTTGAGGTCTACGAAACCGAGTATCTGGGCCTCATTATTGGCCATGGACAACTGCGGATGGATCCTGTAAAAGTTCAAGGAATCCGGGAGTGGCAACCTCCGAAGAGCCTCAAGGAGGTTCGCACGTTCCTAGGGTTCTGCAACTTTTACTGAAGATTCATACGAGGGTTCTCCCAACTCGCTCGACCCCTTCACGACCTCACAAAGAAGGACGTCCAATGGTATTGGGGTGATACACAGCAAAATGCCTTCGAAGATATTAAGAAGCACATATGCAAAGAACCCGTACTTTTATTCCCAGACCTCATGAAGCCATTCGAGTTGGAGGTCGATGCATCAAACATCACAGTAGGGGCCACACTGAATCAACTAGGCCCCGACCAGAAGTTCCACCCCATAGCATTCCACTCCGAGTCATTTACGGAGACAGAACGAAACTACGACATCTATGACCAGGAACTACTAGCCGTGGTTAAAGCACTACGAGCGTGGAGAACATACCTTGTAGGATCCCCCCATAAAATCATTATCCACACCGACCATGCCAACCTCCAATATTGGAAGGAACCCCGGAAGATCAACCAGAGAATCGCGCGAGAGTTCCTGGAGCTATCAGAGTACGACTTCATTCTGAGACACGTAGCAGGAACGAAGAATGTGTGTGCAGACGCCCTGTTCAGGCGGTCGGATTACGAGTCCGGTGAAGGGGACAACACCAACGTTATTGTCCTACCAGCTGAAAGGTTTATCTGAGCCACCCAAATGTCAATATGTGATATGGACAATTGGTCCTGGGTGGCTCAGAACGCTGGTAAGGAAGAAGTGGCACGATGGGCCAAACACCACAACCTCAAGCAGCACGATGGGCTGTGGTGGAAAGACAACGATCTTAAGCAGGGGGTAATCGCTTTCTTTCACGACTCTCCAAGCATGGGCCACCCTGGAATCGCCAACACACACGAACTAGTACAACGCAACTATTGGTGGCCCACTATATGAGAAGACATTGAAGAATATGTTAAAGGATGCGCCGTGTGTCAGGCCAACAAAATCAACCCCCACCAACAAAAACCCCACCTATTCCCCATATCTACCGACCCTGAGGCAGAACCATTCAAAGTCGTCGCTATGGACTTCATCACCAAATTACCCCCATCCCAGGGGTTTGACTCCATCCTTACGATCACCGATCACGACTGCTCGAAAGCCGCGATCTTCATACCCTGTCACGAAACCATTACGGCCAAAGGAGTAGCACGACTATATCTCCAACACGTCTACCCACACTATGGGATACCACACAAACTCATTACAGACTGAGACCCACAATTCACGTCCGCATTCATGAAAGGGCTGTGCAGCACGCTTGGAATACAGCAGAATATTTCCTCCGCATATCACCCCCAAACAGACGGCCAATCAGAACGCACCAACCAATGGCTGGAACAATACTTACGTCATTGGAGCAACATTCAGCAGGACAACTGGGTGGAAGCACTCCCAGTAGCCCAATTCACGCACAACTCCTGGCCAAACGCAACCACAAAACACTCCCCGTTCTCACTCATCATGGGATGGGAACCACGAACGACATGGGTCTCAAACCTACACAAGCACCGTCAGTCGACCAACGCCTAGAGGAAATGGTCATAAGGCAACAGCATGCGCAAGACTGCATTAAGCATGCGCAAAACCTCATGGCCAAGAAAGGGAGAAGCCAATTCATCCCTTATGCTGAAGGGGCCCAGGTCTGGCTAGAAGGGATGAATCTAAGGACCTTCTACCCCACAGCGAAACTAGCCCCCAAATGTCACGGACCTTTCTAAATCAAGAAAGCCTTATCTGCAGTGATGTATGAATTGGAGTTGCCAACCACATGGAAGATACATCCCATGTTCCATGCAAACCTCCTGACGCCATATAAGGAGATGGAACTACATGGGGAAAACTTCCCACGACCTCCCCCTGAACTCATGGACAGAGAAGAAGAGTTCGAAGTGGAGCAGGTCATGGGGTTGCGACTCTATGGCTGAGGGCGCAAACTCCAATTCCTAGTTAAGTGGAAAGGCTTTCCCATGAGTGACAGTTCGTGGGAACCAGCTGATCACGTCAAACACGCGCCTGAAGCAATCGCCGACTTCTATTGCTGCAACCCTATGGCTGACGGAGTGGGGCGAAAGCTATAAAGCAGAAACCAGAAGACAAGAGAACAACAACACCCACTATGACAACTCCCATCCCCCACAACACTGCCCCAGCCAACGACCAACCTCACCCCCCATCAGCCCTGATCCTTGAATGACTCACGGTCCCTTCACAGTCAGAGGGGATCCCCACTCCATTTGTGTCCTGAACCCCGTACTCAGTTATCCCTTCACGACCCCCGACCCCTGTCCTCACTATCACCCTCAATGTTTCCCCTACCAGTCCCACACCCCCACCATCATCTCCACCACCACTAGAACCTGCAGTCGCACCCCTCCTGGAGGCACCCCCAGGCATTACCCCCGTCGTCCCCTTGTTGCAGCTTGCATCCAAACTACCTCACCCTTACTCACTGACACCTGCCGTCTCCCCTTGTCAACTACGACCGGACCCTCGGCTCGCATCTCTAGATGACGACGAGGAGCTGGTTGACGAAGGGGATGACGAGGAGTCTGACAACCCCGGCCTCCCATTCTTTCTTAATGCCCCCAACACACCATTCTTCTTCCCTCTTATGCTCCTGCTTGAGAACAATGTCGTGAAAGTCCTGGCAAAGTATATCTACTACCACCGCAACTATCGGGAAATCATCGGAACTCAAGGAAGGGGGAAGCCCTGCTACTGCCAGGAGGTCTACCTGTCGACACCGCATCCCACTGCCATGCACCCCATCATCTCCCCTCATCAGCTCGCCATCTTTAGTGTAATGTTACCACAGGAATGTTATGTGCAATGTGCACGTCACTAAGTCGCTCAAGCTGAGGTGACAGGGTACGAAGTAGTCAGTTAAGACTAAGTTCGGTGATGAACAAGCACCCAACGGCCTCCTCAGGCACGTGGATGATAGTCGGGAAGTTCTGGGGTTCAAGCGCAAAGGCGAACCAAAGTCATGCTCAAGCAAAACAGCGAGCGTAAAGTTGTTCGTGGATTGACAGCGATGTGGTATTACACAAGAAGTCAAGTCTACCATACAAGCTAGGTAGCGTGCGACTTATATACTAGTACAGGATGTTTGTACACAACAAACATATGGTGTGATACGTGGGTTCTGAGTAAAAGCAGAACAAAGGTGCAACTATAGTAGGAAACATGGTGATTGCGCGGGGTCATATGTGAGTCAGCTGAGCCCGGAGCGCCGTGAACTTTGATATACAGGGAAGGGGGCGTAAAGGCGTATCGTGCAACGAAGAGATCATTAGAAACGGTCGGGCGCATAAGCAGCTAGGGGGGTATCAAGGTGGGGTATGGGGGCAAGAAGCAAGAAACGGAAGCGTCCAAGAGAACAGACAGGAAGAATTGTAACATTACCCCCCTGTCAGACCTGAAGTCGCCACGACTTCAGTCACTGCCAATGTAATTGTATACATCAGTGCTGGGGTCATTAGTCTCATCGTCCCGATCGTCCACCGGGCAAACATGTCGGCGAAGGAACAGATACCTGCCGCACTCTCCACACCTCCTACATGCCTCGTACTGCGGGCACTTGATCTCGTCGTGCTGTGCGTCAAACCTCAGGCACTTCCCACACCAGTGGGGGCGTTCGGAGGGTTCCTCATACGCCAGGGTGATGGGCGCAAGGCGATGGATAAGACAATTCTCGGAAGCATGAGCCCGACTTGCGCACCATACACAGACACCAGTCGGTGGCCTATTGGGGCACTCACTCATCTTATGCCCACGCTTCTTGCACAAGTAACACTTGCGCCGTTTCTGCGTCTAACTAGGTCCATCCACGAGGCGTGGCATATTGAGAGGCCCTCCAGGTCTGGGTACAAGTGGGAGCTCAGGGAAGTAGTGGCGGGGGCATACGGGGCAAGTGGTGAGCTCAACGAATTTGTCGGT
>JAKELG010000785.1:0-11975 GCA_021527035.1 Lactarius vividus | reverse complement strand
AAACGTAACATCACCCCCTTTTCAGCAGCGTCAAGCCCCAGCTTGACCGCGCATGAGGCGAGTGGGTTGGTGCCTACCTCGAAGGGCTCTGATGCGAGCGATTTCTTCGGCATCCTGTTCCGCCTTGGGTCCTCGGTGAGCGAGGCTCGAAACGTTCTCGATGCAATCCACTGCGTGCGCTCGCTGAGTCTGGGACACACCTGTTGCGCTCGATCTCTATGCGCTCCAGCTTTCTGCTCCGCCGCCAGTCGATGCTGCTGTGCTCGCCATCCCAATGTCATGCAGCGGTAGCGATGGACCTCGGCCATAGTCGCATCTTCATGTGAAGGAGCGCTTGGTCGACCGAGTCGACTAGTCCCGCGTCGGAGAGCAGGAACGTGAGGTCGTCGTCGGTGTAAGTGGGGGAAGGACTGCTCGTCGTAATAGGGGACGCGACGGCTTCCCGTACTGTGGTTGCATCCGGCTCTGAAGGCCAGGACGAAGGGGTCGGCGGTGAGGATGAGCTGAGTATACGGGCCGGCAAAGACCGTTCCTGAGCGTCGCCGAAATCTGACAGGGAAGTAATGGACTCCCCTGTTGAACGTGGTACCTCCCCTGGGAAGGGGGTGTCTCCGCACTGACTCTCGGGTCTCTCCTGCACAGATTCCTCGTCTGAATCGCGGCGAAGCGCTGGATGGATACGACGCCCGGTAGTGTGATAGCTTCCCCGGTGGGTCCGCAAAGCGGGGGGGTTTCCGAGGTGTGTCGTGGTGAGATGGGTGGCGTAACGTAGATACTGATGCGCCTCGAGGCGCTCCGCCGGGTCGTACAGGGTCTCCTTGTCGTCCGGGGCCCGCTGGTGAAGTTGGTCGGCTGGGGTACGTACCCCTGCTGTTCGTCGCCCCTGGAGTGGGCGCTCGGTCGGGACGTAGTGATCTCCGAGGTGGTTGGGCTGGTTGCTCTCGGAATAAACAGTGGGGGTCGGCCGAAGGAACTGGGGATGGCCCGGGGGAAGGAGGACGACTTCCTCGCTGGTGAAGGGCGAGGGTAGACGACAGGGGTGACGGTGGCGTGGACTGTACTCGGTAAGGTGCGGATAGCTTCGTCGTTGACGACATAGCAGAAGTGAATTGGGGACTGAGAGAGCGCATGAGCAGTGGAGGTAAGAGAGGGGAGAGAATGGGGACGTCTCTTCGGATTTCCCTGCGCTTATATGTACTTCGGGCGGGCGGGGTTGGAATTTTTGAATTCCCGAATCGCATCATCTGCGAATACGTCATCCTTGTTGACCCATTGGTTGTCCGAGTCGGGATATCCCTTCCACTTTGACCAAATACTTGCAATTTGCGACTTCTGCCGAATCGCCGAGAGTCTAGAATCTTCTCGACTTCGTATTCTTCTTCTCCGCCTACTAGATCCGGTGGTGGGCGCTGATAGTTGGGTCCGTGCGTGGGTGTTTCGCGATAAGGCGTTAGGAGGTCCACATGGAACACTGGGTGAATCTGCCACTGCGTGGGAAGTTCCAGGCGGTAATTGACTGCGGACATCACCTGGACAATCTTAAAGGGGCCGTGGCGTCGTGCCGCTAGTTTTGCCGTTGGTTGGTGCGTGCGTAAGTGACGTCCTCTAGCCATACTTGATCTCCGCTTTGGAATTTGGGCGTATCTTTGGCCTTGATCCACCCCTGCTGCGCTTTGATCATCAGTGACTGCGCGCGTTGTCGGAGTTCCTTAAATTGTTTGACCCTGAGTGCCACTTGCGGAATTGGCGATGGCCTATCGGTCCAATCGGCGCGAGGGTTATACCCCATAAGGAGCTGGAAAGGGGATTCCTTAGTGGTTTCGCTAGGCCATTGTTGTGGGTAAACTCAGCCATAGGGAGATAGTGTATCCAATCATCCTGCCATTCGTTGACCCAGAATCGTAAATATTGCTCTAGCCATTGGTTCGTACGTTCCGATTGTCCGTCCGTGCGGGGGTGATAGGCCGTGGAGATGTTTTGTTCGATGCCTAGAATCTTGCACAACTCGCGTGTGAACTTTGACGCGAATCGGGGGTCCCTATCGCTGATGATTTTTCCTGGTAGGCCAAATCTGGGGAACACGTGTTTGACGTATAACGCGGCATGGGATGAACAGGGACATCTTCGTGCAGTCATGATCTGTTATCGTGAGGATCGTATCGCAGCCCTGTGCTTCTGGAAGTTTAGTGATGAAGTCAAGTGCGATGGTTTCGAAGGGCATAGCTTCGGGTTTGGGGGAATATTGGGCGCAGCGGTGCCTTGATCGCCCTGGTATTGACCTTGATCCTTTGGCAGTCGGCGCATCCTTTGACGTAGTCCTGTGACATCCTTTCTGAGCCCTGGCCACCAGTAGTATCGCTCCACGAGCTTGATGGTTCGGCTGATTCCCGGATGTCCGTATACGGGGGGTCATGGTGATTCTTGATGATTTCCCATCTTTTCCAGGAGTTCCTCCCGTGACTACTCGTCAACCGTCCTTGTACAGGTGCCTTCAATCTTCTTTAGTCCGTGTGGGTCTACCCAGGGGCGAAGTTTGTCGTCTTCTTGGGCGTATACCGGATTTGTCTTCTCCATTTCTTGTACCGAGATAGTGGCGTTGATTCGAAGGGGGTCTTCCGTTGTATCTATCGCTGCGGCCCTGACGAAAATGTCATCGGGTAGTACCGTGACTTGATCGTGTCTTCTTCTCCTTGATCGTAGTCCGGGCGTCTAGATAGGGCATCGGCTCGTCCGTTTGCCGTTCCTTGATGTGGTGAATTTCAATGTCATATTCTGAGAGCTCTAGTACTTCCCGTGCTACCCGGCGACTTATCTTTTGTGGGGAGCGCCAGTACTGGAGGTTCATGTGGTCTGAGAATACTTTGATCTTATGCGGTGATCCTGCGAGGTAGTGGCGCCAATTCCGAAGTGCTTCACGATTGCTAAGAGTTCCAGGTCATAGATGTCGTAGTTCTGTTCCGCTGTGCTGAGTGTGTTTGAGTAGTATGCGATGGGATGTCTTTTGCCATCCTCTTTGCGTTGGAGGAGTACTGCTCCTACTGCAAATCCGGAGGCGTCTACTTCTAGCTTCGAATTGGTCTTCTAGTTTGGCGTGTGCGAGAACTGGTTCTTCCGTGACGAGCCTCTTGATTTTGTCGAACGCTTCTTGTTCCGTAGCCGTCCATGTCCATTCTGTGTCTTTTCGTGTGAGTTTGTTGAGGGGGCGAGCGTGCGTGGCAAAATTTCGGATGAAAAGCGCGGTAAAAGTTGCAGAAGCCTAGGAATGATCGCACCTGTTTAACGTTTTTGGGGTTTGGCCAGTCTTTGATGCCGGAAATTTTGACGGGGTCCATGCGTGTCACCCCCTTTTCAATGATTACCCCCAGGTAATCGATGCTTGGTGCGTGGAAGATGCATTTTTCCGGTTTGAGGAATAGGTCGTTTTCTTCTAGTAAGTCCAGGACGTCGTGTACCGCGTGATGTGTGCTTGTTCCGTGGATCTGGTTGCTATGCCTATGTCGTCCATGTATACTCTGATGATCGTACCCTTCGTTTCGTGATACGCGATAAGGTCCTTGCAGATTTCATTCATCATAGTTTGGAAGGTCGCCGGGAGAGTTGGTTAGCCCGAAGAACATTACGTTGGTTCGAAAAGTCCGTATTTCGTTTTGAACGCAGCTCTTTTCCTGGTCCCCTTCTTTGATCCTTACGTTGTTGTAGCCCCAACGAATGTCCAGTTTGGTGAATATGAACGCTCCGCTTAGGTCTGCGATGAGTTCCGGGATGAGCGGGAGGGGGTATTGGTTGCGTATAGTCCAGTTGTTGATGTTCCGGTAGTCCTGTACAGGGCGTAGCTTTCCGTCTTCTTTTTGATGAAGAAAAAGGATGATGCGTACGGGGATTTAGAAGGTCTGATGTATCCTTTGGTCAGTTGTTCGTCGATCCATTCCTTGAGCGCCTTGTCTTCTGTTTGGCTCATTGGGTAGATCTTGCAGTCGATCGTGTCCGGTGCGTTTGGTTTGAAGTCGATTGCGTGGTCCCAGGGTTTTGACAGCGGGAAGCGATTGGATTCCTCTTCGCTGAAGATTTTGACGTGTCGTTGGTATTCCTTCGGGACTGCTTTCTTCTCCGTATACTGCTTGGCTTCTATCGCCATTTCGGTCGACATTGTCGCTTGCAGGCGCGCGTCTTCGAGGTCGCATTCTCGTCGTAGCTGCTCTTCGATTCTTTGTTTGTTAGGGAGCAGCAGTTTTTCGAGTATGAGTCGTGCTATGACCGGATCTATTCGTGGTTTTGTAGGATTGATAGTGCGGATGACAACTGGATACTCAGCTTCGTTAAGCGTAGCCGTTGCCCATTGGATATCGGGTTGGAAGGTCGCCAACCATGGATATCCCTAGTATTATGTCTTCTCCCTCCTACGTCGGTTACTAGGAATCGCATTTCTTTGACGACTCCTTTGGTTTGTACTTCTAGATCCACGCAATGGGTAATTTTGCCCCCTTTGTTATGCGTGCCGTCAATGTTCCAGATCTTTTCGATGACGGTCTAATTCTTTGAGGCCTAGCCTCATTCTTTTGACGAAGTCCGGATGTATGAAGTTGTTAGTGGCTCCGGAGTCCACTAGTGCTCGTTTGTCGGCCATGGCGTAACTTGCGCGCAATGAAACTGGAACATGCATAGATTGATAGCGCGTTATGAACACAGAATTACACCGTAATGCCCTCACCCAGGCCGTCGGGTTCAGGCGCTTTGAAAATCCTCTCGCCCCAACAAGGTCCCGAACTACCAAGTCCCTGGCTTCATCGTCTAGAGTTTCGGACTCCGTTTATCCAGCTGGTCGCCCGTTCTTGCGGCGTATCAGTGGTGGCGCGGGCGCCGCGGCTACTGCCGCCGTCTTCTTCAAATTGAATCAGGGTTCATCTTGGACGCTTTGTACTTCCTCTATGAACGCCCCTCTTCCTTGACGGGGTTGCCAGTTCGCGTTGGTGTGCAGTTTACGGGGTTGACAGCAGTTGCGGGACATATGCCCGAGTTTTCCACAGTTGTAGCAGTTGATGTTCTTCATGTCTACAACTCCTTTTCCCTGGGAGCGTCCCCCCTGTGGCGTGTACGGGGGTCGGGTGTAGTCGATTTCTTCGGAGCCTGCGAGCCTAGCACGGACTCTGCCCGGGGTTGTGTCCATGGCGTCCGGGTGATTCCGGAATGCTTGCCATCCCTGGCGCGGTTGCTGCGGGCGATTTGGAGCGTTGAAAGTTCTAAGAGAGGTATTGCCCGGCTTACCGGGTCCCGGGGGTTTACGTCCCCCCAAACGCGTTTGCAAATGCATCCACTTGCGTTGTTGCTCGAGTGCGGCCGTCTTCCATTGAGCGTACGTATTTGGGCTGTGGAAGTTGTATGCGTTCTTGTAGAGTTCTACTGGGAGTCCTCCGGTAAATTTGTCGAGGACTAGGGAATCGTCGAAGCGGTATCCTGCTTCTCTGACCGCTTTCTCAAACTTGGCGATGTAGGAGTCAATATCTTGTCCTTCCATTCGGAAGCCTTTCTGTAGTTCTTGTTGCGCTCTTTCCTTTTCGAGTGTGTCGGCGAACGTGTTGCGGAAGCCGAGTTCGATGGCTTCCCAGATCCACTTGTCATAGGGTCCATGTTTGGCTTGTATGCCTTGACCCATTTGGTGGTAGGATAGGACCCACTTCGTTAACGTGATCCCCTTGGATGTAGGTGAGGAAAATTCAGCGCTTTTCGATAGGGAAGGGTGAACGCAGGGTTGTCATAGTTGGTCTCTACGAACAGTTCCCATTGAGTGAGGAACTGTTGAACTTTGGTGCGATCTCCGGTGAATACGAGGGGTTCCTTGCCCATGAATTTCTCGGGCTTGGTTCCGCTTGATACGTTTGGTCCGGTGAAGAGGGGTCTTCCTGGATCTCCTCCTCCATCGTCTCCGCCTCCTCCTCCGTGTCCTTCAGGCAGGGGGTCCTCCGCCGCGACTGAATGCGCGCGGGTTCCTGGAACGTAGTTGGTTGTTCGGTGATTGTAGTGGTCATGTCTGTGGGGATGGACTCAGCTAGTAATCTCTAGTTGTGTTTCTTCTTCTTCCGCTTGTGCTTCAAGAATGCGGATTTCTTCGGGGTTGCTTCCTAAGGATGGGGAGGGTGCGGGTGTCTTGGGAGTAGGGGAGCGGACTGGTTCTTCTTCTTGTCCGTCGATAGGTCCCCACTGATCTCTGGTAGTTGTTTCGCTTTGACGAATGTCGAGGTGGAGGCCTGATCCTGCGGGTCTGACGACTTGTAGTTTGCCGTGGAGTTCGTCCCACCGTATCTCTGTCCAACAGGTGTGGTCGAAGTTGAATTCTACCGGGATAAGTCCGGTTTTGCCGTCCTTATAAGTGTAAAGGACTACGTAGCCTGGGTCTCCTTGTTCTGTCTGCCAAAAGGCTCCTTTGAGATATTGCTTAGGGACGTTGCGTTCCCCTCTTCTGTCGATGTGATACGGTCGGAATGGGATCCAAAGATCGCGGGTTGTTACTGCGGAAGCCACGTTGAAGGATCTTGGTCTTAATGTAACGTCTACCACGGACGTTCGTCTGACTTAGACGCTGTTGTGACGTGGGTTCCCGCGGGGATAGAACCTGTGGTTGTCCGAGTGCTCGGGAAAGACTGCGGGGTGCGGCCAATACGTGCCTGTGGAATCCCTGTAGGTGTATAGCGTCTCTTCGATGGGGACGTTGGGAGGTGGACTGGGAACTTTGCGAATATACTCCCACTCGAGGTTATCGACGATGTAGTAGCAATGGGTTGGACGAGCGGTGCGCGAGTTGAGATACTCGAATACAAGGTGACACGTGGTACCAGGCGGATAAGTCTCGGTCGGGTGATCTACCATTCACGAAGGAAGATGGAGATGAAGTCACGGGGATCCCTCTTGGTCGCAGGGGATATGCCGGAGCTAGTTCACTTAGGGACGCGACGAATCCCTAGCACAGAGTACGAGTGGATGAGGTGGTATTGGAAGAAGACCAAGATGGGAATCCTAGTCCGTACTACTGTGAGTTTAAATACAAGTAAAGGAACTGGTTCTAGCTCCGCTCGAACTCGTAAGTAACCAATAGCGTAAGTAGCGTATCCTAATAATAGAATGCGCAGTCGTCATCGTAACTCGAAACACGTACAACAATGGGGGGCATCAGTCAGCCGGTCAAATCACAATCACGTACAACAATAGCGAACATCAGTCATCCAGACACGAGGCAACATGATCCGAAGTCCATGACACATTACTCCCGACGTACCAGGTCATCATGAATACGTCAGAGTCCACAACCGGGCCGGGCAGTCCGGGATGAAACGTAACATGTGGATCTTATCCACGATCTATTCTCTCCAAATCTCAGACCATCCCAACATCATTAACCAGCTTCTCGAAGGTTTCCCTTGGTAGGGGCTTAGTAAGTCCGTCTGCTACCATGTCCTTCGTAGGTGTACGTATCAGGTCTATGACCTTGTTTTCTACGTATTCCCTTACAGCGTGGTGTTTGATGAGGATGTGTTTGGACCGTCTCCCTGTGACTGGGTTCAGGGCTAAGTCTACAGCACCCTTGTTGTCACAGTGTAGAGGTATGGGGGAGGAATCCTCATACCCCAGTTCCTCTAGGAACGTCCTATACCACTGAGCTTGGTTGGCAGCCTCGCAGAGGCTCATGTATTCAGCTTCAGTGGTGGACTGGGCGACTGTCTTTTGCTTTCTGGTGCACCATGAGATGGCGCCATTGGCAAGTAGGTAGACATAGCCCAAGGTGGAGTGACGATCTTCCTGATCTCAAGTCCTTTGTTGTATTCAGGTAAGCCAGTACGTATTTGGCTAGGCGCAGATGCTGCTGAGAGGGGTTGGAAGCGAATTGGCTGAGGCGTGCAACAGCGAATGAAATGTCAGGTCTGCTTCCAATCTGCGCATATAGCAGAGACCCGATTATCTGTTGATACTTCTTTATCTCAGAAGTAGAGGCTTGATCTTCGTGTTTGATCAAGTGAGCCTCGGCGCCAGAGGGAAGAGGGGTGTATACTGGGTTGGAATCCCTCATTCCGAACCTTTCAACTATGTCTCTGATGTAATCTGATTGGTTGATCTCCATAGTGCGGTTAGCACGATCTCTGGTGATGTTAACACCGAGATAAGATTGGATTTCTCCCAGGTCGGTCATCTCATATCGACTAGATAGAGACGCCTTCAGATCATTGATCATGTCCATAGAGTTTCCCAGTATAGTGATATCATCTACATATAAGATGACGAAAAGTGATCCACCCCCCTCTTGGAGATGGTACACGTATACTCCTGCATCAGAGTACGTCCGCGTAAAGCCGAGTTCAGTTAGAACTCCATGGAACTGTAGATTCCACGTGCAGGAGGCTTGTTTCAGGCCATAAAGGGCCTTTTGGAGTCTGCACACCATGTGTTCAGAGCCAGCAGTGACGAAACCGACTGGTTGCTCCATATAAATTTCCTCATCCAGTTCCCCATGAAGGAACGCCGACTTGATGTCCATCTGGTGGATTTCCCAATCCTCTAGCGTAGCTAACGCCAAAAGGAGTCTTAACGACTCAAAACAGGCAACTGGAGAGAAGGTTTCGTCAAAGTCCACCCCCTCTAGTTGGGTGAACCCTTTTGCCACTAGCCTAGCACGAAAGCGTCCATCCGCTTTCTTCTTAAAAACCCACTTGCATTTAACCACCTTCCTTCCAGCAGGAAGGGGCTCCAAACGCCAGACTTTTAGCTTTTCCAAGGCATCCAGTTCATACTGGCATGCCTCTTGCCACTCATCCGCGTGTTCAGACTCCATGGCCTGCTTAAAGGTCTGAGGGTCCCTGTAACCAGGAGCCTCTGCCGCATTCAGCAAGTCCATCATTGTGAGTCTGCTGCTCCCTTGCACAAATTCGTCATTGTCCTCATTGTAATAGCGAGGATTTTGACGCCTTGTCCTTGTGCTCCGCCTAGGGCGGGGGGGCGAGGTCACCTGCTCAGTCCTAGGACTTCTAGGGGTATCCCTAGGAGGACTGACTTCCCTATTGAAATTAGGGGCAGGGATTGGCTGTGTCACCATAGGTGGCCAGTTTCGCCTCGAGCGTGTAGGTACAGGAGGAGAGGAAGCGGGGGGAGCAGAGGGGGGAGTCTGGTAGATCGTTTGATCTATTGGAGCTGGGGTGGTATTGGGTGGGGTGCTAGGCTGTTGTGTTTGCGGAGGGGGTACCTCCGGCACCTGTATAGTAGGGGGAGCCACATTGGTTGGTGGCGCCTGAGGTGCTGTGGCAACAGCTGGTAGAGGCTGATCAAGCACTCTGATGTAAATAGTACCGCCGGTGGAGTCAAAGACCTCCTGTTCCGGCACTGGTGTGGTATGTTGGTGAGGGATCAAGTCACCACGGGACAGGAAGACGTCTTCATCAAATGTAACATCTCATGAAGAGATGAAGCGTCGGCTATGTCTGTCCCAAAGTTTGTAGCCCTTGGAAAGGGCCTCATAGCCCACAAACACGGCTTCCTTTGCTTTAGGATCTAATTTCTGCCGGTTGTGTTCTGGTACATGATAGTAGGCTTTGCAGCCGAATACTCTAAAGTATGAGACATCTGGAACTGTACCATTCCAGAGCTCAAGCGGAGTTCTCCACTTGTTAGAACGAGAGGGAGTGCGATTATATATATGCACAGCAGTATCAACTGCTTGTTCCCAGAAGCCAAGGCTAAGGCCCGCATGATGAAGCATGCTGGTGCCTTTTTCCATAACCGTACGGTTAAAACGCTCGGCTCTCCCATTCTGTTGTGGAGAATGAGGCATGGTAAGACGATGCTCAATGCCTGCTTCCAGAAGTATGTGCTTTAGATCGTTATTGACATACTCGCCACCACGATCAGAGTGTAAGGATTTAATGGGCTTATTTAACTGTTTTTCAGCCCACGCCTTATAGTGTAGGAAGGCGTCCTTAAACTGATCTTTGACTTCATGTAGATGACGACTGCTGCTTTTGAGAAGTCATCTATGAAGGTTGGCGAAAATATTTGTTCCCCTGAATAGAATTACTCTGAAGGGGTCCAACTAGGTCACTGTGGACGATCTCGAGGTGATCCTCGGCACGCTTCATGGAAGGAGGGAATGGAAGGCGAGACGATTTGCCTAGTTCACAACCATGGCAAGGTCCGTCTTCCACTGGGGCATTATTTATGACGAGGCCTTTACAGCCTCGGGAGCATGTCTCTTCAGCGCTTCTTTGGACATATGGCCCATGCGCTTGTGCCAAACATCTAGGCTAGCAGATGCAGATACTTTGACTGCGTTTAATTTTTTGCAGTCAAGCCAATATAAGTTGGCAAGCCCAATGTCCTTCCGCAATAGTCTTCCCTTTATATCTGATTGCGAAGGAGGTGGAATCAAATGAAACTAGCGCGCCTTTGTCTGCTAGGGCACTAGTGGAGGAGGATACGCGAATGCGTATTTGGGAGATGCAACACATTTGAAATTTTGAGGTCATAGCCTCTGTTGGTATGGATAGTGATGGTACCTGTCCCAGCACTCTTGATCAGAGAGCTGTCACCAAGCAGAACTTCGATACCTTCATGTGGTCATTAGGTGTCGTAGTCTTCGATATGTGGTGTGTAAAGTGTGTTGATGCTCCACTGTCCATCATCCATTTTGATCCCACTTGTGCGGTGATGAGCGCACATCATGTAAAGGGAGACTTGAGGTACTTCATGTTACCTCCTCTATTTTTCCAGAGCCGTTGACTATAGTGAATAGTCGGCTCTTTGGTACAGGTATGCTATTTATTCTATCTGCCGGTACAGCTTCCGGCGTCCCAATCATGGCGTTCTGGGCAGCCTTGTGCTGCTGCCCAGCCTTCCCCTTCTTTGGCGTTCTTCCTGGTCCCTTTTTAATTTGAAGCAGTCCGGCTTTTATGACTGGACTTGTGACAGTAATGGCAGATTATATCCGCTGAAGCGGAACTGCCGGAATGGGCGATGATTGCGCCTTTGGGGGGCACGAACCAGAGGCCCGTTTGATAGGGGCCACCTTGTTAAGGGTGGCGGAGGGACCGGAGAGTTTGATTCCTCATTGATGAACCTATTGATCAGGTCCTGAGGAAGTAAGTTGGCAGGGGGGCCAGTGGCCAGTATGGTGCCGGCAATAGTAGAGTAAGAAGGGGGTAGCGCGTCTAAAGTATGAAACATTTGCATGTCTGAGACCGCCATCCCGTTTTCTTGAAGGGTGTTCCTCAAGTCCAGCATTTTTTGGAGTTGAGGGAGGAAGGGACGTCCTTCCTGCAGCTTGGTATTGACCAAGCCCACCCATAGATTAAAAGTGGCCATAGAGCCAACGGCACCATATAACGCCTCCAGCTGACGAATTTGTTGTGTACAGTTGGGAAAAGAATTTGGGACGTAATCCCCGATAGCACCTCTGTTGTGACAGATAGATATAAGAGGCCAATAATGACCTCCTCTTGTTTGTTCCAGAGGCTATCATGGCAAGTCCTGCGTCCGTTGGACCAGTGGGGCCAGCAACACCTGCTGCCAAAGCAGGGTGCTGGGGTACCGCACCAAGGTTATCATGTGTGAGGTGCCTGGAGCAACCATTCATCAGCATGAGGGACGTAAAGGTTTGCCCAGGACTGCCAGTTTGTTCCATCCAACTTGGCGAGTTGAACGGAAGGGGGGAAAGTGAGGTTGAAGGATGCCATTTGAGATGTTTTATAAAAATCTGGTTCCGAGGAGCAGTCAGAACCAGTCCAGATCTTGATTAGGAAAAGTAGCGGTCCAGCCATAAGAGCGCTATAACTCCATAACACCAAGGTGTCACGCCCCAGGTGTGCAACTTTGGGGTACTACGTGGATAAATAAGTACTATATGTAAACCCCGTTGCCTGTCTGCTTGTTACCACATGGACCTTATTGAGAAGGGCAAGCAGTCTTAGTGATAGCTTTAATCAGGGTCAAGCAGAGTCACGTCT
>JAKELG010000784.1:0-11978 GCA_021527035.1 Lactarius vividus | reverse complement strand
AGGGAGAAACGCCATTGGAGGGCAAAGAACAATAAAACCGCCTAAAGCAGTTAAGTCCGGTATCTTAACAATAAGAACAATAAGATCCTAATAAGGGTCTAATAATAAAGATAAACAATAACTGGTCCGTCCAAGTCCGGAAGTCCATAATCTAACCATAAGGGTCAGATACCAAAAAAGGCAGGGAATGACTCAATCATATCCCACAAGACATCACACTTCAATTGGTGACGTCTCAACATCATCTTTATGAAGTCAAAAGATCAGTTTAAGGACGCCTTCCTTCACTATAAGGCATGGGCTGAAAAACAGTTGAATAAGCCCATTAAATCCTTACATTCTGATCAAGGTGGCGAGTATGTCAACAACGATCTAAAGCACATACTTCTGGAAGCGGGCATTGAGCATCGTCTCACTATGCCGTATTCTCCACAGCAGAATGGGAGAGCCAAGTGTTTTAATCGTACAGTTATGGAAAAAGGCACCAGCATGCTTCATCATGCAGGCCTTAGCCTCGGTTTTTGGGAACAAGCAGTTGAGACTGCAGTGCACATTTACAATCGCACTCCCACTCATTCTAATAAGTGGAGAACTCCGCTGGAGCTCTGGAATGGTACAGTTCCGGATGTCTCTTACTTTAGAGTATTTGGCTGCAAAGCCTACTATCATGTACCAGAACACAACCGGCAAAAATTAGATCCTAAAGCAAAGGAAGCCGTGTTTGTGGGTTATGAAGCCCTTTCAAAGGGCTATAAATTATGGGACAGACATAGCTGACGCTTCATCTCTTCATGAGATGTTACATTTGATGAAGACGTCTTCCCGTCCCGTGGTGACCTGATCCCTCACCAGTACACTATACCAGTGCTGGAGCAAGAGGTTGTTGACTCTGCCGGCAGAAATATTTACATCAGAGTGCTTGATCAGCCTCTACCAGCTGTTGCCACAGCACCTCAGGTGCCACCATTTAATGTGGCTCCCCCTACTATACAGGTGCTGGAGGAAGCCCCTCCGCAAGAACAACAGCCTAGCACCCCACTGAACACCACCCTGGCTCCAGCAGATCAGACGATCTATCAGACTCCTCCTTCTGCGCCCCCTGCTTCCTCGCCCCCTGTACCTACACGCACAAGGTGAAACTGGCCACCTATGGTGACCCAGCCGATCCCTGCCCCTAACTTCAATAGGGAAGTCAGTCCTCCGGCAGAGACTCCTAGGAGTCCCAGGACTGTGCAGGTGACCTCGCCTCCTCACCCTAGACGTAGCACAAGGACAAGGCATCAGAATCCTCGCTATTACAATGAGGATAATGATGAATTTGTGCAAGGAAGCAGCAGGCTTACAATGATGGACTTGCTGAATGCGGCAGAGGCCCCTGGTTATAGGGATCCTCAGACCTTCAAGCAAGCAATGGAGTCTGAATACACAGATGAGTGGCAAGAGGCATGCCAATATGAACTGGATGCCCTAGAAAAGCTACAAGTCTGGCGTTTGGAGCCCCTTCCTGCTGGAAGGAAGGTGGTTAAATGCAAGTGGGTCTTTAAGAAGAAAGCGGATGGACGCTTTCGTGCTAGGCTGGTGGCAAAAGGGTTCACCCAACTAGAGGGGGTGGACTTTGACAAAACCTTCTCTCCAGTTGCCCGTTTTGAGTCTTTATGACTCCTTTTGGCATTAGCTATGCTAGAGGATTGGGAAATCCACCAGATGGATGTCAAGTTGGCGTTCCTTCATGGGGAACTGGATGAGGAAATCTACATGGAGCAACCAGTCAGTTTTGTCACAGCTGGCCAAGAACACTTGGTGTGTCAGCTTCAGAAAGCCCTTTATGGTCTGAAGCAAGCCTCCCACGCGTGGAATCTACAGTTCCATGGAGTTCTTATTGAACTCGGCTTCACATGGACGTACTCTGATGCAGGAGTATACGTGTACCATCTCCAAGAGGGGGGTGGATCACTTTTCGTCATCTTATATGTAGATGATATCACTATACTGGGGAACTCTATTGAAATGATCAATGATCTGAAGGCATCTCTATCTAGTCGATATGAGATGACCGATCTGGGAGAGATCCAATCTTATCTCGGTGTTAACATCACCAGAGATCGTGCTAACTGCACCATGGAGATCAACCAGTCAGATTACATCAGGGATATAGTTGAAAGGTTCGGAATGAGGGATTCCAACCCAGTATATACCCCTCTTCTGTAATGCTACCACAGCATTCAGTCCAACTTGGACTCGGTAAGGAGGCGTTCACGACTTAGCATATCTCATAGTATTGTTCGTAGGTCCTAAGTATCCCCTGGAATACTATCAAGGCGATCCAGAGAGCTTTAAGGACGAAAACCAAAGTAACGAAGACTTGGCTCGATGTGATAATGACTGCCTTAGACACAAAGGTCAAGGGAACTAGAAGCTTCGAAGCGCAAAGGCTCGAAGAGGATTTCAAAGACAAGTGGTATTCTGAAGAAGACCAAGATGAGGCTATCTTGGTCTTTGAGAACCACTATTTATACATATGAGAGGTAGCTTTAAAGCCCCTCTATGAAGTCCGATGTCCAGTAGCATATGTAGCTTGAACCCTACTACGACTGTACTAGTAATGAGTCACAGTAACTATCATGTGCTACTGCGATGCTGACTGATAATGAGTCCATGACTAATTTCTACTTACTACCGTAGTCATAACCGTATAGTAAGCGTCCTATTCATTGGTCTGTAACATCACCCCCCTTTCAGCTGCAGCGCCCACGATGCCTCCGGTCCCCAGATCCCCCCATCCAGCCCGACTGTATCTCCTCGATCTGGTCCAATGTGTTCGCCATCTCGAGGCGGAACTTGCTGCGCATGAGCTCCCTCTTGATGCCTCCCAACGCGGCGGCGAGTTGGTGAAGCCACTGCTCCATCCGCTCCGCCTCGTATGCGTAGGACCGATAGCAGTGCACCTCAGCCTTGAGGCTCACGTCATGCAGCTCCCCGAGGGCACGATCGAAGTGAGGGCAGTCGTGGTAACCGCCGGCAAAGACCATGAGGTCCTCCTGAGGGTAATGGGGCTTACCACGGGCTCATACCTGGGGCTCGGCATACAGCGGCTTCGAATACACCTTCTCGCTATCCTCCACCAGTCCCAGCACCAGGGGGTCCGTGTTCATGATGATCTGGACATACGTGGCCTGGCGGGTACCCCCCTGTCCGTCAGTGATGGGGTAGTGGACGAAGTCCTCCCCGTGGTTGTACTTGTAGCCATGGGGTGGCAGCCCTAGGACGCAGTGTCGGAGTTGGAGCAACGGGAAGAGGGGAGGAGCGTCGGCTCGTACTCCTCCTTGATACAGGGGGCATCCTGCGGTGTCACAGGCGTAGGGGGTCTTGCGGGGGTCGTCAGTGTTGGTTGCGGTGACGATGAGCGGGTGCTCATCTGGGTAGTAGTCCTGGAGACTCCCTCTCACCTGCTCCAGTATCATCTCATCCGTTCAACCGCCCCTTCCTTCCTCTGCTTCATCATCTCCGACCGCCGTTCAGTCGCCCTCTGAAGCTGTTCTCGCTTCCACACCTCCACTACTTGCCTCCACTTCTCCTCCCACTTCCAGTCTTGCCATCATAACGTTGCCATCGAGGGGCTCTTCCTTGGCCCACTGCTCCACTTGTACTGGGAGAGGTCAAGGTGAGGACTCCACACTGCTGCAGAGAGCTGCACGAAGCTGGTCAACTTCGGGTGTCGTGAGAGGCACAGTGTTGAGCTGTTGCCTGTCTTCGGTGACCAACCACCAGCTGGCAGTGTTGCTGGTGTCGGGGGTGTGCTCGGTGGGGATGAGGCTCTGTAAGGCCGTAACGAGCTCTTGGTGGGTGATAGGTCCCGTGTTTGAGGCAACACAAGCGATGGCGTTGGTGGCAGAGGAAATGGACATGTTAGAGAAAAGGGATTGGAAGAAGCCAGTGTGATGATTGGGAAGAGGTGATGGGGATTGGGACGCCATCTTCCTTGCTTTTAAGTTGTGTGTCGATCGGGGATTCAAGGATTGGTACTCAGCTAAGGCTTCATCCGCAAATACGCCATCTTTGTTGACCCACTGGTTCTCCGAGTCGGGGTACCCCTTCCATTTGATCAGGTACTGAAGGCGTTGTCCTCTGCCAAAGTGCCGGTGATCTAGAATTTTCTCGACCTCGTATTCTTCTTCTCCTACCAAATCCGGTGCTGGGCGTTGGAAGTTTTCCCCATGCATGAGGGTTTCACGATAGGGTGTGAGAAGATCGATGTGAAACACGGGGTGAATGCTCCACTGTGTGGGAAGTTCTAGTTGATAATTCACCGGTGACAGGATCCGTGTGATTTTGAAGGGTCCATGTCGTCTTGCGGCCAGCTTGGGCGTTGGTTGATTGGTTCTTAGGTGATGTCCCTCTAGCCACACATAATCTCCAAGTCGGAGTTTGGGCATGTCTCGGTGCTTGATCCACAGTGATTGTGCCTTTTTGATAAGGTCTTGTGCCTCTCTCCGTGCTTCTTGGAATTGTTCAAGCCTTGTGGTGACCTGTGGGATAGGGGAAGGCTTATCGAGCCAATCAGCGCATGGGTCGTATCCCATGAGGAGTGAGAATGGGGACTTCCTTGTTGCCTCACGGGGCCAGTTGTTATGTGCAAATTCTGCTATCGGTAGGAACGCTGCCCAGTTATCTTGACACTCGTTAGTCCAGAAATGGAGATACTGTTCTAACCACTGATTTGTTCTTTCGGATTGTCCGTCAGTTCGAGGGTGGTAAGCAGTGGAGATGTTTTGCTGGATTCCCAGTATTTGACACAATTCCCTTGTGAATTTTGACGTGAACTGGGGGTCTCAGTCGCTGATGATTTTGGATGGGAGTCCGAAACGTTGGAACACATGTGTGACATACAACCCGGTGGTTTCTTTGGCAGATATCTCTTCCGTGCAGGGAATGAATATAGAGGCTTTGGTGCAGTCGTGGTTGGTGACTGTAAGGATTGCGTCATATTCCTGTGACTGAGGAAGCTTGGTGATGAAATCCAATGCGATTGTCTCGAAAGGGAGCGCGTCTTCCTGTGGCGTTATGGGGACAAGTGGGGCTTTGATGGGGTGCATGTTGACCTTGTGTCTTTGGCACTCTGCGCATCCTTGTACGTAGTTTCGCACGTCTAATTTCAACTCTGGCCACCAGTATTGACACTCCACTAGTCATGTTGTTTTTGTAATTCCCGGGTGTCCGTGCACTGGGGGGTCATGGTGTGCAGAAATGAGCTTTCGCTTCTCTTCTAGGGTGCCAGTAATAACGTACTTCCCTTGTTGGTACCAGACTCCGTTGACATATTTTAATTGTTGTGGGTCTACCCAGTATCGTAACATGATCTCCTTTTGAGGAGGTTTTTCCGTGGCTTGTACTGTCGTGGTCCTTGCAAATACGTCTTCGGGTAGTACCATGACGTCTTCATTGTCTCGTTCACCTTGATCATAGTCTGGCCTCGTGACAGGGCGTCGGCTCTTCCATTCTTTTTCCCTGGGATGTGGTGAATCTTGAAGTCGTATTCCATTAATTCGAGTACTTCCCTGGCCACTCTTTGACTTATCTTCTGCGGTAGTTTCCAATATTGGAGGTTCATGTGGTCGGAGTAGATTTTAATCTTGTGTGGTGATCCCACTAGTAGTGGTCTCCAGTGTCTGAGGGCTTTAACGATTGTGAGGAGTTCCAAGTCATAAATGTCGTAGTTTCGCTCTGCTTCGTTCAGGGTGGCAGAGTAATACCCAATGGGGTGTTTTTTGCTGTCTTCCTTCTTTTGGAGCAGTACCGCTCCCGTTGCGAATCCAGACGCGTCTACTTCTAGCTTGAATGGATCTTCCAGTTTCGGGTGGGTGAGTACCGGTTCTTCTGTGACTAGAAACTTGAGCTTCTCAAACGCTTTATTTTCTTCATCTGTCCATCTCCATTCCGTGTCCTTCCTCGTAAGTTTGTTGAGGGGTTTAGCATGTGTGGCGAAGCTGCAAATGAAGAGCCAGTAAAAATAGCAGAAGCCTAAGAAGGAGCGTACATCATGGACCTTGGTTGGTGTAGGCCAGTCCTTGATGCCTGAGATTTTTACCGGGTCCATGTGTGTTACCCCCTTTTCAAGGATTACCCCCAGGTAATCCATTCGCGGCTTGTTGAAGAGGCATTTTTCGAGTTTGAAGTAGAGGTCATGTTCCATGGCCACTTGCAGCACATTGCGGACTGCTTCTTTGTGTTCTTGTTGTCCTGCTGGTTCTTGGGTTGCGATGCCTATGTTGTCCATGTAGACTCTTATAACGGTCCCCTTGCTTTCATGTTTGGCGATGGTGTCTTGATAGATAGTGTTCATCATCGTTTGGAAGGTTGCTGGAGAATTGGTGAGTCCGAAGTACATAACTGTGGGTTTGAAGAGCCCGTACCGTGTTTTGAACGCTGCCTTGTATTCGTCTCCTTCTCGTATCCTCACGTTATTGTACCCCCATCGGACGTCCAGTTTTGTGTAAGTATGTGCCTGGCTGAGGTCTGTAATGAGGTCAGAGATAAGAGGAAGGGGGTACTGGTTGCGGATGGTGACTGCGTTGATCTTTCTGTAGTCTTGTACTGGTCGTAGTTTCCCATCTTTCTTTTTGATGAAGAAGAAGGATGAAGCGTAAGGGGACTTGGAAGGACGTATGTACCCCTTCTTTAGTTGTTCGTCCAGGAATTCTTTGAGTTTGCCGTCTTCTTCTTGGGTCATTGGGTAAATCTTGCAATCGATCGCTGACGGTGTTCCTTCTTTAAATTCTATTGCGTGGTCCCATGGTCGCGAAGGGGGGAATCTATTGGACGCTTCCTCATTGAAGATCTTCGCAAATTGTTGGTAAGCCGGGGGGAGTTCTATCTTGTCATGGAATTGCTTAGCTTCGATGGCGAGCTCAGTTGCTGTAGCGCATAGGTGGCTCTCCTCAGCCAATTCCTTTACGATGTCTTTCTTTTCTTTGTCGGTGATAGCAGCTCCTATGATGTGACCTTCTTTGTTGGGGTTGATTGACTGGATTACGATGGGGAGCATTCCCTCATGTATGGTCGTGTATCTCCAGTTGATTGTGGGTTCGTATGTCGCCAACCAAGGGTATCCAAGCACTAGATCCTCATTTCCGAGGTCTGTGACTAGGAAGTGCATCTTCTGTCGTTGTTGGTTAGTCTGAACATCAAGGTCCACAAAGTGGGTAATACTGCCCGCTTTGTTTTCTGTATTGTCTATGTTCCATATTTTCTTCGGATGTTCTAGTGGTTGTAGACCAAGACCCATTCTTTTGGCGAATGAGGGGCGTATGAAATTATCGGTTGCTCCCGAGTCTACTAGTGTTTTAATGTTGGCCATAGTGTAACTTGTGTGGATCGAGACTGGAATTCGAAGCAATCGATAGCGAGTCATGATTACAGAGTTACAATTGACTGCCCTCACCCAGGCCGATGGGTTCAGGCGTTCTGAAAACCCTCCTTTCCCCACATTTCTTGGAGGATGAGGTCCTTTACATCATCTGTTTCTCCTGCCACTCCGGCTAACCACTCCTTGGCCCTCTGCGGCGGAGACGCCGTATTGGCTGCCCTAACTTGTGTTGGGGGTTCTTCTTGCGCATAGTAATCGGTTTCGGTCATCCGACTTGTGGTTGACCTTCAGTGGGGCTGTGGGCAATTTTGTGAGAAGTGGCCGGGCTGGTTACAGTTGTAGCAGACGACTGTCCTCATATCTTGAGGTGGAGGTCCTCCTCCTCTTCCATATCCCCCACGTTGGGGTCTCGGGATGAAGGGTCTGTTGGGGTCTCCTACTTCTGCCACTCTAGCGCGTGTTCTGTCTGCTGAAGTGTCCATTGCATTTGGATCGTATCTGGGGGGTGGTGGTCCTTGTGGTGGGCCCCAGTTCGGAGGTTGCAGCCTCCAGTGGGGTTGTGCAGACAACGGAGGTGTCTTGCTTTTGAAGTTGTCGAGATGCGCTTTCATGTGGATGTACTGCTTCTGTCAACGTAAGGCACACCTCTTCCAGTCTTCAAAGGTGTGGGGTTCATCCAGCTCGTATACTTTCATAAACAGTGCTCGTGGTAGGCCCGCCGAGAATCGATCGATGGTTTGTCGATGGTTTAGGTTGTAATGAGCTTTTCTTGCTAGTCGCTCAAACTGGACCATGTACGTGTCAATGTCCTCTCCCATCATCTTAATTCCCTTCTGGAGTTCGGCCTGGGCTTGTTCTTCCTTCAAAATATTGGAGAATCGTTTGGCGAACTCCGTGGCAATGTGATTCCACAGGGTTTGGGAGTATTGACTCACCCCTCTTTGGACTTCTCGGTTTAGCCATTTGAGCATGGTTAGCGTCCATTTGCTGACGTTGACTCCCTTGACGTATCCCAAAAATAGAAGTGATCGTTGATACTCGTTTTGCATGATGGGGGCATCCAGGTTCATTCCCCAATAGATGTGCCATTGTGTTAGGAAGGCTTCGTATTTAGTGCGATCTCCATCATAAACGGTCAGAGGTTCACCTGATAGCCTGTCTGACCCGTGTCCTCCACCTCCTCCTAGTCTGGGAGGGGGTCCTCCTCCTCCTGGTGGTCCTGGCGGTCCTTCTCCTCCTGGTGGTCTTCCTCCTCCTGGGAACCCTCCTCCTGTCGGTCCTTGTCCTGGGAACCCTCCTGGTAACCTGCCGGGTGGTGGTGGTGGGCCCACAGGAGGGTCTGGTTGGTCTGGGCCTATTGCTCGGAATAGTGCTGCATTGTCCGCAGTCATTCGCTGACCCGTGGAGGGGTTTATAGGGTTGAGGATGGCTTCTGCTTCTTCTCTGATACGTCGTACTTCTTCCATGGTTTGGGTTTCTGTTGCCATGGGGCTTCTAATGTGAATTTCTTCTGGGACTGTGATATGTAGAGACTCAGCTATGTGGGCCAGTAGGCTTGAATCGTTCCTGGTCGTATTTCACTTTCTGTGGCAGTGTGCTCTTCTATGGGTTCTTCGTGGCTTGATTCCGAGGGTGCTTGTTCTCTTGGTTGTTCTCCTTCATCCTCGCTATTGCTGTCTCCATCGAGCGATCCCCAGTCTTCTCCTTGGAGCTCTCTCAAGTTGATGTCACAGCGGTAGTGTCTCCCGGTTGGTCTGACAATGTCCCACCAATTGTCTATAGGATTCCACGTAACTTCCGTCCAACAGAAGTTTGAATAGTTGAACTCAACTGGGCGGTATCTGATGGTATCTCCCAGGAAATCGACGAAATACCCGGTGTCTCCTCTGTACTCTCTCCACTGAGCTGCACCTAGAAATCGTCATGGTACAGATCTTTCTCCTCTTGTTTTGAGGCTATAGGGTCAAAAGTTTCTCCACTGTTCTCTTGTAGTGAACGCCATGATTGAGGGGAGATCTTGGTCTTAATGTAATGCTACCACAGCGTTCAGTCCAACTTGGACTCGGTAAGGAGGTGTTCACGACTTAGCGTATCTCGTAGTATTGTTCGTAGGTCCTAAGTATCCCCTGGAATACTATCAAGGCGATCCAGAGAGCTTTAAGGACGAAAACCAAAGTAACGAAGACTTGGCTTGACGTGATAATGACTGCCTTAGACACAAAGGTCAAGGGAACTAGAAGCTTCAAAGCGCAAAGGCTCGAGAGGATTTCAAAGACAAGTGGTATTCTGAAGAAGACCAAGATGAGGCTATCTTGGTCTTTGAGAACCACTATTTATACATATGAGAGGTAGCTTTAAAGCCCCTCTATGAAGTCCAATGTCCAGTAGCATATGTAGCTCGAACCCTACTACGACTGTACTAGTAATGAGTCACAGTAACTATCATGTGCTACTGCGATGCTGACTGATAATGAGTCCATGACTAATTTCTACTTACTACCGTAGTCATAACCGTATAGTAAGTGTCCTATTCGTCGGTCCGTAACATCTTCCCTCTGGTGCTGAGGCTCACTTGATCAAATACAAAGATCAAGCCTCTACTTCTGAGATTAAGAAGTATCAACAGATAATCGGGTCTCTGCTATATGCGCAGATTGGAAGCAGACCTGACATCTCTTTTGCTGTTGTGCATGTTACGTTTCGTTCTCGGACTGCCCGGCCCGGTTGTGAACTCTGACGTATCCGCGATGACTTGGTATGTCAGGAGTAATGTGTCATGGACTTCGGATCTTACCTGCCTCATGTCTCGGCTGACTGATGATTCCTATTGTTGTACGTGATGTGTCTTATGTGCTTGCTCCAAGTTCTATTGTTGTACGATACGAGTATTACATTGTGGATGACTGATTCCTGGGATCTCCGTCCTGGGATTTACGCTACTTACGCTATTGGCTACGTACGAGTTCGAGCGGAGCTAGAACTGGCTCCCTTACATGTACTTAAGCTCACAGCATTGTGGACCAGGATCCCCATCTTGGTCTTCTTCGAATACCACCATCTCTACTTGTCTACTGTGCTAAGGACTTGCGACAGTCCTTAAGTGATCTAGCTCCGGCATATCCCTTGGACCAAGAAGGGATCCCCGTGACTTCTATCCCCAGTTCCCTCATGAATGGTGGATACGCCGACCGTAACTTACCCACCTGGTACCACGTGTCATCTTGTCTTTGAGTATCTCAACTCCTGCGTTGCAAGACCCTATCAGTGCTACTACATCGTCGATCATCCCAGTTGGAGGTATATCTGCAAAGTCCCTTGTCCACCTCCGAACGTTCCACTCGACTTTCCCCTCTACGCCTATCAAGACCATCTTGGTGCCTATCAATGGCATCCCGCAGTCTTCCCTGACTCCCAAGACAACCACCGCTTCCGCCCTGAAGGGAACCCACGTTACACAGATGCCTAAGTCAGGCCAACGTCCGTGGTAGACGTTACAGTGTGCCTTAGCCAATTTGCTTCCAATCCCTCCCAGCAGCATCTGTGCCTTGCCAAATACATATTGGCATACCTGAATACCACAAAGGACTACGCATTGCACTATGCTGGAGGGAATGGTGGAGATGGCCTTCATGGCTATTGCAACTCTTCCTGGGGAGATCAGGAAGATCGCCACTCCACCTCAGGGTACATCTACCTACTTGCACATGGAGCCATCTCTTGGTGTACCAGAAAGCAAAAGACAGTCACCCAGTCCACCACAGAGGCTGAGTACATGAGCCTCTCTGAGGCTGCAAACCAAGCCCAGTGGTATAGGATGTTCCTAGAGGAACTGGGGTATGAGGTTTCCTCCCTGATACCTCTTCACTGTGACAACAAGGGTGCTGTAGACTTAGCCCAAAACCCAGTCACAGGGAGATGGTCCAAACACATCCCCATCAAGCATCATGCTGTAAGGGAGTATGTAGAAAACAAGGTCATAGACCTGATACACACCCCTACGAAGGACATGGTAGCAGACAGACTCACTAAGTCCCTACCAAGAGAAACCTTCGAGAAGCTGTGTAATGATGTTGGGTTAGTGTAGATTTGGAGAGAATAGATCGTGGATAGGATCCACATCTATCAGAAATTTGGGTTGATGGACCTGTTTTATAAGGTTGTCGATGAAGTGTCAAGGCAGAATAAGATTTGTCTTATCTCTGCAGAAGAGAGTCCTTTCTCTCTGTTTATATGGAGTTTTCCGGGACTTCAAAAAGTTGTCCTTTATGACACTTTGAGTCAGGTGATCTAGGGATCTCAATCCCGAACTCCTGTAGACTCTTGCATAGTTCATATGTTGAGAACTTGTTGAAACTTGACACACGCTCTCATCACCATCTACCACCTATTCTTATCTCCATATGGACTGCCTCTATCATGGAGGGATGTTGAGACGTGACTGATTCAAGTCACATGTCTCGTGGGATATGATTGAGTCATTCCCTTTCCTTTTCGGTATCTGACCCTTATGGTTAGATTATGGACTTCCGGACTTCGACGGACCGGTTATTGTTTATCTTTATTTACAGATCCTTATTAGGTTCTTATTGTTTCTATTCTTAAGATACCGGACTTA
>JAKELG010000783.1:0-12033 GCA_021527035.1 Lactarius vividus | reverse complement strand
CACGGAAACAAAGCGGGCAGTATCACCCATTTTGTCGATCTCGAAGTACAAACTAACCAGAAACGACAAAAAATGCGCTTCCTAGTCACAGACCTTGGAAGCGAAAGACCTAGTACTCGGGTATCCTTGGCTGGCAACGTACGAACCCACCATCAACTGGAGATACGCCACCATACACGAAAAAATGCTTCCGGTCGTAATACGATCTATCAACCCCAAGAAAGAAGACCATGTCATTGGAAGCATCATCACGGAAAAGGAAAAGGAAGACGCAGTAGCGGAATTAGAAGAAGAAAGTCATCTACGCACTACAGCCACGGAACTGGCCATCGAAGCTAAGCAGTTCCGTGAAAATGTGGAACTTCCCTCGACTTACCAACAGTTCGCGAAGATTTTTAGCGAAGAAGCGTCCAATAGATTCCCCCCCTTCCAGACCATGGGACCACGCCATCGAATTCAAAGAAGACAACCCCACAAGCGATCGACTGCAAAGTCTACCCCATGACGCAAGAGGAAGATGGCAAGCTCAAAGAATTCCTGGACGAACAGCTGAAGAAGGGGTACATTCGCCCATCCAAATCCCCCTACGCATCCTCCTTCTTCTTCATCAAGAAAAAAGACGGGAAACTGCGACCGGTACAAAGACTACAGAAAGATCAACGCCGTCACCATTCGCAACCAATATCCCCTACCCTCATTTCGGACCTCATTGGAGACCTCAGCCAAGCACACACCTACATGAAACTAGACGTCAGGTGGGGTACAACAATGTACGTATCAAGGAAGGGGACGAACATAAGGCGGCTTTCAAAACGCGGTACGGACTTTTCGAACCTACGGTCATGTATTTCGGACTCACCAACTCCCCGGCGACCTTCCAAACAATGATGAACATGATCTATCGAGACACCATCATGAAACACGAAGCCAAGGGAACGATCATACGGGTTTACATGGATGACATCGGCATCGCAACCAGGGATCCCGCAGGGCAAAAGGAACACGAGGAAGCAGTCTGCGACGTGCTACAGGTGGCCTTAGATCACGACCTCTACTTCAAACTCGAGAAGTGCCTCTTCAACAAGCCGCGAATGGATTACCTGGGGGTAATCCTTGAAAAGGGGGTAACACGTATGGACCCGGTAAAAATTTCTGGCATCAAAGACTGGCCAACACCTACGAAGGTTCGTGACGTCCGATCATTCCTGGGCTTCTGCAATTTTTACCGACTCTTCATTCGCGGCTTCGCCACACACGCCAAACCACTCAACAAACTCACACGAAAGGACACGGAGTGGAGATGGACAGATGAAGAGGACAGAGCGTTCCGGAAACTCAAGGCACTAGTCACGGAGGAACCAGTACTTGCACATCCCAAACTTGACGACCCATTCGAACTCGAAGTGGACGCCTCGGGATTCGCAACAGGAGCAGTACTACTACAAAAGAAGAAAGACGGCAAACGACATCCAATAGGCTACTACTCAGCCACACTTAGCGAAGCGGAAAGAAACTACGACATATACGACCTAGAACTTCTCGCAATCGTCAAGGCCCTTCGAAACTGGAGACCACTGCTGGCCGGATCACCGCACAAGATTAAAATCTACTCGGACCACATGAACCTCCAGTACTGGAAGTTACCGCAAAAGATTAGTCGGAGAGTCGCCAGGGAAGTGCTTGAACTCATGGAATACAATTTTGAGATTCACCACATCCCAGGAAAGAAAAATGGACGTGCAGATGCACTATCCCGACGTCCTGACTACGACCAAGGAGAAAAGGACAACGAGGACGTAACAGTACTGCCAGAAGATGTTTTCGCACGAGCAACAGTGGTACAGGCGATACGAGACCCACCACAAATGGAGATAACCCTACGATACTGGGTGGACCCTCAGCAGCTGAAACGCGTAAACGGAGCATGGTATAGACAAGGGAAGTACGTCATTACAGGATCCCTGAACGAGAAACGAGAACTCATCGCTGCACACCATGACCCCCCGGTACATGGACATCCCGGAATTGCACGAACCACAAGACTAGTGGAACGAAGATATTGGTGGCCAGAGCTGAAACTAGACATCCGAAACTATGTGCAAGGATGCGCCGAGTGCCAACGACATAAGGTCAACACTCGACCTACGAGAGCCCCATTCGTACCCATCATGCCAAAGGAAGACGCCCTACCATTCGAAACCATAGCCCTCGATTTCATCACTAAACTCCCGATGTCGCACGGGTATGACACCATTCTAACGGTAACAGACCACGACTGCAGCAAAGCCTCGGTCTTCATCCCCTGTAACGAAGAAGTCACGGCAGAAGAGACAGCGGGACTCTACGCTACTCACGTCTTCAAACGCTTCGGACTACTGTCGAAAATCATTAGCGATCGAGACCCCGATTCGCCTCCAAATTCACACGAGAACTGTGTCGAATCCTGGGAATTCAACAAAACATTTCTATGGCATACCACCCCAGGACAGACGGACAGTCTGAGCGTACTAACCAGTGGCTAGAACAATACCTCCGTTTCTGGGCAAACAAGCGTCAAGATAACTGGGCAACCTTCTTACCAATAGCGGAATTCGCGCACAACAATTGGCCCCACGAGGCAACAAGGAAGTCCCCATTCTCCCTCCTCATGGGATATGACCCACGTGCTGATTGGCTCGATAAGCTGTCCCCTATTCCCCAGATCACCACGAGGCTCGAACAGTTCCAAGAAGCCCGGAGAGAAGCGCACGATCTCATCAAAAAGGCACAATCGATGTGGGTAAAACACCGAGACACACCCAAATACCAAGTCGGAGACTATGTATGGCTGGAAGGGCGCCACTTGAGAACAAATCAACCGATGACCAAACTCGCGGCAAGACGGCATGGCCCCTTCAAAATCACACGAGTCTTATCACCGGTAAACTATCAACTGGAACTTCCCACGCAATGGAGCATCCACCCAGTGTTCCACATTGACCTTCTCACACCTTATCGCGAAACGCTCATACACGGAGAAAATTTCCAGCGCCCACCGCCGGATTTGGTAGAAGGAGAAGAAGAGTATGAGGTCGAGAAGATTCTAGACCATCGGCACTTTGGCAGAAAGAAGCGCCTCCAGTACCTGATCAAATGGAAAGGATACTCCGACTTGGAGAATCAGTGGGTTGATAAGGATGACGTGTTCGCAGATGAAGCATTAGCTGAGTACCAAAAGTTGAACCCCCGCATCACGCGAGACTCAAAAACTCGAAGGATCTCATCGAAACCCCCATCATCCTCTCTCATCTACCACACTGGCTTCCTCTCTTCCCTACTCGCAACAATGTCCGTTTCCTCTGCCGCCGACGCCATCACTCGTGTTGCCTCAAACACGAGCCCCATCACCCATCAAGAGCTCGTCGAAGCTCTCCAGACCCTCGTCCCAGCCGAGCACACCCCCGACACCAGCAACACCGCAAGCTGGTGGTTGGTCACCGAAGACGGCCAGCGCCTCAACAGAACCCCGCTCATGACGCCCGAAGTTGACAGGCTTCGTGCAGCTCTCTGCGACAGTGAGGTGTCCTCACCTCGACCTCTCCCGGTCTGAGTAGAGCAGTGGGCGGAAGAGCCCGTCTCCGGCGACATTACGATGGCAAGATTGGAAGAGGGAACGCAAGTGGTTGGAGGTGGCGAGGGCGTGGAAGGAGGAGCAACTTCGGAGGGCGACCGAACGGCGGTCAGAGATGATGGCGAGGAGGAAAGCAGGGGCCGTGGAACGCATGAGACGATACTGGAGCAGGCGCGGGGGAGCCTCCACGATTACTACCCAGATAAGCACCCGCTCATCGTCACTGCCACCGACACTGACCACCCCAACGAGACCCCATACGCCTGCGACACTACGGGGCGCCCCCTGTACCGAGGAGGAGTCTGAGCAGACGCTCCTCCCCTCTTCCCCCTCCTTCAACTCCGACACCGAGCCCTAGGGCCAGCCCCTCACGGCTACATTCACAACCGCGGGGAGAACTTTGTTCACTACCCGATCACCGACGGCCAGGGGCGTACTCGCCAGGCCGCGTTCATTCAGATCATCATGAACGCGGACCCCCTGGTGCTGGGACTCACGGAGGACAGCGAGAAGGTGTACTCGAAGCCGCTTTACGCGGAGCCGCAAGTTCAGGCCCGAGGTAAGCCCCACTACCCTCAGGAAGATCTGATGATCTTCGCCGGCGGATACCACGACCGCCCTCGCGTCGATCGCGCCCTCGAGGAGCTGCACGACGCGAGCCTCAAGGCCGAACTTCATCGGTATCGGTCATACACGTACGAGGCTGAGCGGATGGAGCAGCGGCTCCACCAACTCGCCGCCGCGTTGGGGGGCATCAAGGGGGAGTTGTCTCGGAGCAAGTTCCGGTTGGAGATGGCCAACGCGATGGACAGGATAGAAGAGGTACAGGCGGGATGGATGGGAGGAACCGGCGATCGCCGGCGACGTGGGCGTCGCTCCTGAAAAGGGGGTGATGTTACGATCGGACTCATATTACGGTACGAGAGTTGAAGTGAACGCTTACTATACGGTTATGACTACGGTAGTAAGTAGGAATTAGTCATGGACAGTAGGATCAGTCAGCGTGTTGTGTTAGCATGTGATTGCTAGCATGACTCATTACTAGGACAGCAGTAGTAGGGTTCGAGCTATTACTGCTAGTAGTCATTACGTTCGAGAGGAGCTTTAAAGCTACCTCTTCAATATGTATAAATAGTGGGCTGCGAAGACCAAGATGCGCTATCTTGGTCTTCTTCTCAAATACCACTCTATCACCCGTCTTCTGGACAAAGGCTTTCCGAGCCTTTCTGGTGCTCCGCACTCTCGTCTTGACCTTCGAGTCTAAGACTCTGGCCCTTTCGACGCATCAAGTCGGAGTTGCCTTGGTATTATTAGGGCGTATACTGTGGATCGCCTTGGTGGTATTCTACGGGATTACCGAGACCCTGCGCACGTCAAATCGATCAGCTAAGTCGTGAACGCCTTTGCCAGAGTTCTAGTCGAACTAAACGCTGTGGTAGCATTACAATTTCCATTCAGAACCCATGTATTGCACCATGTGTTTGTCATGGACAAACACCCTGTACTAGTATATAAGTCGCACACTACCTAGCTTGTATGGTAGACTTGACTTCTTGTATAATACCACATCATTGTCAATCCACGAACGACTTTACGCTCGCCCTTTTCGCTTGAGCATGACTTTGGTTCGCCTTTGCGCTTGAACCCCAGAATTCCCTGACTATCACCTACATGTCTGAGGAGACCGTGTGTTACGCTATCACGGCGTTAGTCCGACTTGGACTCGATGATGGCGTTTGTGACTTCAACAGTTTCGAGAGTAATGTTTGAAGGTCTTGAGAATCCCTTGAAATACAACTAAGGCGATCCAAAGGGATTTGAGGATAAGGATCAAAGTGATGAAGACTTGATGATGCGAAATGATGATGGCCTTAGACTCGAAGGTCAAGGGGATCAGAGGGTCCGAAGCTCGAAGGCTCAACAAGTGAATAGAGAGAGAGTGGTATTCAGAAGAAGACCAAGATGGTGTATCTTGGTCTTTCCAGTCCACTATTTATACATATGAAGAGGTAGCTTTAAAGCTCCTCTGTGAGTCCGATATCGTATCACATAAGTAGCTCGAACCCTACTACTGCTATACTAGTAATGAGTAATACTAACAATCACATGCTAGTACTACTCGTGCTGACTGATGCTGAAGTCTGTGACTAATCTCTACTTACTACCATAGTCACAACCGTGTAGTAAGTGTCCACTTCGTACCTCGTAATGTCCATCCGTTACATCACCCCCCTTTTCAGCCGCGGTGCCCACATTGCTGGCAAAGGCAGGGTCCCGTCATCCAACCCTCCTGTATCTCTTCGATCCGCTCCAATGCGTTAGCCATCTCCAGCCGGAACTTACTGCGCCCCAACTCCGCTTTGACTCCACCAAGCGTGGCGGTGAGTTGATGGAGCCACTGCTCCATCCTCTCAGCCTTGTACGTGTAGGCCCGGTAGCAGTGGACTTCCACTTTAAGGCTGATGTCGTGGAGCTCGCCGATTGCGCGATCGAGGTGAGGGCAGTTGTTACGATTTTCCCTTTTCTTTCCCTTGGACACTTCCATTCCCTGCTTCTTATTCCCATACCCCACCTTGATACGCCCATAACTCCTTACACGCCCAGCCGTTTCTGATGATCTCTTCGCTGCACAATACGTCTTTACGCCCCCTTCCTTGTATATCAACGTTCACGGCGCTCCGGTCTCAGCTGACTCGCACATGACCCTGCGTAATCACCATACTTCTTACTATAGCCATGCCTTTGTTCTACTTTAACTCAGAACCCATGTATTGTGCCATATGTTTGTTGTGTACAAACATCCTGTACTGGTATATAAGTCACACGCTACCTAGCTTGTACGGTAGACTTGACTTCTTGTGTAATACCACATCGTTGTCAATCCACGAACGACTTTACGCTCACTGTTTTGCTTGAGCATGACTTTGGTTCGCCTTTGTGCTTGAACCCCTGAACTTCCTGCTTATCATCTACGTGTCTGAGGAGACTGTGTGGTGCTTATTCATCATCAAACTTGGTCTTAACCGACCACCTCGTATCCTGTTACCTCGGCCAGAGTGACTTAGTGATGTGCACATCGCACATAACGTTCCTGTGGTAATGTTACATTAAGTCAAGTCTCTCACAACCCTGGCGACTAGTAGGAGTTGCACGAAATTCCAGCCGCAGTACATCAATCGGTATCTAACCGACGAGCTCTCCAGCCATAAAAAGGGTGCAGTAATCTGGGAAGAAATTCATAACCAAGAGGGGTACTTCATCTTTGACGCCAAAAACCAGGAATACCACCAAGTCCACTACTTTGACGACCTTCGTATCTGGGCTTACATCGACTACAACCCAAAACAAGGATGGTGGTATGCCTACAAAGCTGTCCCTCCACAATTCGGCACAGGACCCCTTGGGTCAACCAACATCACAGGAATTAATGTCGACCCAGACAAATCAACCACCCTCACTCCCATACAGCCAGAGATGGCCACCAACACTCAGGTCGCCACCAGCCTTACTACCGTGGGAGCCTCCGGCTTGGGCAGTGGAGGACCACATGCTACAGGAGGTTGATCGGCTGCTCAGATGAGCGGAGCGACTCATAGCTCTAGTACCCAGACAACAACGGGGTCGGGCAGTGGCCCAACTGCTGGACCTGGTGGAAGCATACATGGTAGCGGTGGAGGCCCACCGGGTGGCGGTGCCCCTGGTGGTGGCGGAGGTGGTCCGGGTGGAGGAGCCCCTGGTGGTGGCACCCCAGGAGGAGGTGTGTTCCCTGTGGGCCCAGCTGGGGCAATACCAGCACTGGGAGGGGGCAAACTTGGGGGCAACCCACCACCCGTCTTTGATGGAAATCAAGAGGAGAGTCAAAACTTTCTTTGATCCTTCCAAATTTATCGAGGAATGAACCCAGCCGTGGACCAGCTTACAGTACCCTACTCGAGGGCCATGACCTTCCTCTTGTACATGAGGGGGCATCTGGTGGACGATTGGGTAGATGAGCAAACCACGTGGCTAGACACTCAGGAGGAGTACTGCACAACGAAGAGAACCTATGGAACATGGTCCTTGACTGGTTCACAAACGCCTACACCGACACCACCGAACGAACCAGAGCACGCCAAGACATCGATAAGTTGAAGATGATTGGCGAAGACATCAACACGTACATCGCAAAATTCCAGAACCTCACAACAAAAGCCGGCTATAATCCAGATGAAGCCAACATCATCGAAAAATTCCAAGCGGGACTCCCCGACAACCTCGTAATCAACGCCATACGCTTCCAACACCTGGTTACATGGGATCAATGGAAAGCAGCAGCATGACTTCAGCAAGCTGAATACCTTATGCTAACCCCACCTTACATGCAACCGACAAAATGAAAAACGAGGGGGTCACACCTGAGACCAGTGGGTCCAAGCCCTTAACAAGGCATGTGACCCAAACGCCATGGATATTAGCCACACTAGAGCCCGCGCAACCCTCACAGACGCTGAGAAGCAAAGGATGGTTGCGGAGGGGAGATGTTTCCGATGTGGAGAAAAGGGTCATGTGTTGTGTAATTGCCCACAAAAAGGCACTCGCGCTGCTCAGACCACAAGCGACAGAGGAGCGCCTCCTCCCGTCCCCACTACCCCCACAATATTGCCTCCCCCCCTCGTTACTCAAGTCGCCATATCAGCAAACCGTGTACTGTCGAATGATGAAGCGGCTGACGCTCAGATCGCAGCGCTGGCCGCTCAACCAAAAGAAGTGCGGGACCTCTTGGTGGAGAAGCTTTTTGGAGGAAAGGATTTTCCGAACGCCTGAACCGTGTTGGCCTGGGCAAAGGCATTACATGTGTATTATAGCAGATATCGATCCATGCGAATCCCAGTTCTTTTCAAATCTGCAAACGCAATGGCCAAACAACAGGTCCTATTGGACCCTGGAGCAACCAACAACTTTATTTGTGCGGAGCTGCTCAAACAAACGCATCTCGGAACCCGACCCGTCTCCGCTCCCATCACCATATGGAACGTTGACGGAACTTACAACCGAGATGGCACGATAACCCAGTACACCGATTTGGTGGTGCGGACTGGTGAGCACATGAAGACACTTCGTTTCCTGGTAACCAACCTAGGAAAGGACGAAGCGATCCTGGGCTACCCCTGGTTCTCGGCCTTCGAGCCTGAGATAGAGTGGAGGAACGCCACGCTGAACGAAAAATTCCAACCAGTTGTAATCTCCAGCCTGAACCTCCAGACCGACGCCATGCCCATGGAAGCTGCCATCAGGGCCCTACAGGCGTATAAGCTCAACGAGGAGGCATGGGAGCAGGTTGTGGACGAAGAATCAGAGCCAAGCATTACCTTCCTGCGAAAGACGACCACCGCGTTGGAACTCACTCAGCAGGAAGCAGCGAAGAGGCAGGCCCAAACGTTTGAGGAGATGGTTCCTCCAGAATATTGGTCACACCATAAGGTGTTTAGCGAAGAAGCGTCGTACCAATTTCCCCCGTCCCGTGTATGGGACCACGCCATTGAATTACTCCCCGACGCACCTATCGCCCTTGACTGCAAAGTATACCCCTTAACTGCAAACGAGGGAGAGGCACTCACAGCCTTCCTGAATGAACAACTCGAGAAGGGATACATTTGCCCTTCGAAGTCTGCCTATGCGTCACCTTTCTTCTTTATCAAAAAGAAAGATGGAAAACTACGCCCAGTACAGGACTACTGACGACTCAATGAACTCACTGTAAAGAACCACTACCCCCCTCCCCCTCATTCCGGAACTTGTCGATCGCATTCGAACTGCACGATTGTACTCAAAATTAGACATTTGATGGGGGTACAATAATGTCCGCATCCAAGAGGGTGACAAGTGGAAAGCGGCGTTCAAAACCAACCAAGGTCTATTCGAACCCCGCGTTATGTTCTTCGGCCTTACCAATTCCCCTTCTACCTTCCAAACGATGATGGATGCTGTATTCTGTGACCTCATCCTGACAAACGAGGTTGTTGTCTATATGGACGACATCCTCGTCGCCACGGCCGACAATAAGGACCATCATCAAAAAGTCCTACATAAAGTGCTACAACTTTGCGAGGAACATGATCTGTACATAAAACCAGAGAAATGCGAATTTGAGGTCCACGAAACTGAGTACCTGGGCCTCATCATTGGCCAGGGACAACTACGGATGGACCCCGTCAAAGTTCGAGGAATCTGGGAATGGCAACCTCCGAAGAGCCTCAAAGAGGTTTGTGCATTCCTAGGATTCTGCAACTTTTATCGAAGATTAATACGAGGGTTCTCCCAACTCACCCGACCTCTCCACGACCTCACAAAGAAGGACGTCCAATGGCACTGGGGCGACACGCAGCAAAATGCTTTCGAAGACATTAAGAAGCACATATGCGAAGAACCCATGCTTCTATTCCCGGATCTCGGGAAACCATTCGAACTGGAGGTCGACGCCTCAAACGTCGCGGTCAGAGCCATGCTAAACCAATTAGGCCCCAACCAGAAATTTCACCCCGTCGCATTCCACTCTGAGTCATTTATGGAGACGGAGCGAAACTACGACATCTATGACCGGGAATTACTAGCTGTGGTCAAAGTGCTACGAGCATGGAGAACATACCTCGTAGGATCCCCCCATAAAGTCATTATCCACACCGATCACGCCAACCTCCCATATTGGAAAGAACCCCGGAAGATCAACCAGAGAATAGTGCGAGAGTTCCTAGAGCTGTCAGAATACGACTTTATTCTGAGACACGTAGCGGGAACAAAGAATGCGCGTGCAGACGCCCTGTCCAGGCGGTCGTATTATGAGTCCGGCGAAGGGGACAACACCAACGTCATTGTCCTACCAGCTGAAAGATTTATCCGAGCCACCCAAATGTCAATATGTGATATGGATATCTGGTCACAGGTGGCTCAGAACGCTGGCAAGGAAGAAGCGGCACGATGGGCCGAACACCACAACCTCAAACAGCACGACGGGCTGTGGTGGAAAGACGAAGCATTAGTCATTGTCGGGGACAACGATCTTAAGCAGGGGGTAATTGCCTTCTTTCATGACTCTCTGAGCATGGGCCACCCTGGAATTGCCAACACGCGCGAACTAGTACGACGCGATTATTGGTGGCCCACCTTACAAGAAGACGTTGAAGAGTACATCAAGGGATGTGCCGTATGTCAGGCCAACAAAATCAACCCCCACCGACAAAAACCCCACCTATTCCTGACCCTGAAGTGGAACCATTCGAAGTTGTGGCTATGGACTTTATCACCAAACTACCCCCATCTCAGGGATTTGACTCCATCCTCACAATCACCGATCATGACTGCTCAAAAGCCGCGATCTTTATACCCTGTCACGAAACCATTACCGCCGAAGGAGTAGCACAACTATATCTCCAACACGTTTACCCACACTATGGAATACCGTGCAAACTCATCACAGACCGGGACCCACAATTTACATCCACATTCATGAAGGGGTTGTGCAGCATGCTAGGGATACGACAGAACATTTCCTCCACATATCACCCCCAAACAGACTGGCCAGTCAGAACGTACCAACCAATGGCTGGAACAGTACTTACGTCATTGGAGCAATGTTCAACAAGGACAATTGGGCAGAAGCACTTCCAGTAGCACAGTTTCGTGCACAACTCCTGGCCAAACGCAACCACAAAACACTCCCTGTTCTCGCTCATCATGGGATGGGAACCACGAACGACATGGGTCTCAAAACCTACACAAGTACCTGTCGGTCGACCAACATCCTGGAGGAGATGGTCGTGAAGACGACAGCACGCACAAGACTGCATTAAACATGCGCAAGACCTCATGGCCAAGAAGGGGAGAACCCGCTTCATCCCTTACTGCTGAAGGGGCCCAGGTCTGGCTAGAAGGACGAACTTGAGAACGTTCTACCCCACCGCGAAATTAGCCCCTAAACGTCACAGTCCATTCCGAATCAAGAAGGCCTTATCAGAGGTGACGTACGAGTTGGAGCTACCAGTCACATGGAAGATACACCCGGTGTTCCACGCAAACCTCCTCACACCATATAAGGAGACGGAGCTACACGGGGAAAACTTCTCACGCCCTCCCCCTGACCTCGTGGACGGGGAAGAAGAATTTGAAGTGGAGCAGATCATGGGGTCACGACTCCATGGACGAGGGCGCAAACTCCAATTCCTAGTCAAGTGGAAAGGGTTTCCCATAAGCTGTTGCTCATGGGAGCCAGCTGACCATGTCAAACATGCGCCGGATGCAATCGCCGACTTCTATCGCTGACACCCAACAGCCAATGGAGCGGGGAGAAAGCTATAAGAAGACAGGGAAACAAAGAACGGTCTCCATATCCCTGCCTATCATGACAACCCCCATCCCCACGACACTGTCCCAGCAACAGACTGACCCTG
>JAKELG010000782.1:0-12162 GCA_021527035.1 Lactarius vividus | reverse complement strand
AATCCATTCGCGGCTTGTTGAAGAGGCACTTCTCGAGTTTGAAGTAGAGGTCGTGCTCCATGGCTACTTGTAGCACGTCGCGGACCGCTTCTTCGTGTTCCTTTTGCCCGGCTGGATGTCTTGTTGCGATGCCGATGTCGTCCATGTATACGCGTATAATTGTTCCCTTAGCTTCGTGTTTTGCGATAGTGTCTCGGTAGATGGTGTTCATCATGGTTTGAAACGTCGCCAGGGAATTGGTGAGTCCGAAGTACATGACTGTGGGCTCGAAGAGACCATACCGTGTTTTAAAGGCCGCTTTGTGTTCGTCGCCTTCTTTAATGCGTACGTTGTTGTAACCCCACCTGACGTCCAGCTTGGTGTAAGTATGGGCTTGGCTGAGGTCAGTGATAAGGTCTGAGATGAGTGGTAGCGGGTATTGGTTGCGGACGGTGACGGCGTTGATCTTTCGGTAATCCTGTACTGGTCGTAGTTTTCCGTCCTTCTTCTTTATAAAGAAGAAGGATGAGGCGTATGGAGACTTGGACGGGCGGATATATCCTTTCTTCAACTGCTCATCTAGGAATTCCTTGAGCTTGCCGTCCTCTTCTTGCGTCATGGGGTAGACTTTGCAGTCGATTGCCAGTGGCGTGCCTTCCTTAAATTCGATTGCGTGATCCCATGGTCGAGAAGGTGGGAATCGGTTGGACGCTTCCTCACTGAAGATCTTTGCAAATTGGCGGTAAGCGGCTGGGAGTTCAACTTTATCATGGAACTGCTTAGCTTCGATAGCTAATTCCGTGGCCGTGGTGCGTAGATGGACTTCTTCTTCCAGTTCCGCTACTATGTTTTCTCTCTCTTCCGTGGTGATACTTCCTATGACGTGGTCTTCTTTGTTGGGGTTGATTGATCTGATGACGACGGGGAGCATCTTCTCGTGGATGGTGGCGTACCTCCAGTTTATCGTAGGTTCGTAGGTTGCCAGCCAAGGGTAGCCGAGCACGAGATCTTCGTTTCCTAGGTCTGTGACTAGGAAGCGCATTTTTTGTCGTCGTTGGTTAGTCTGTACGTCTAGGTCGATAAAGTGGGTGATACTGCCCGCTTTATTTTCCGTGTTATCAATGTTCCATATTTTCCTGGGGTGTTCTAGTTGTTGCAGTCCCAGGCCCATCCTTTTTGCGAAAGATGGTCGTATGAAGTTGTCCGTGGCTCCAGAGTCCACTAAAGTTCTGATGTCGGCCATTGCGTAGTTCGTGCGAATCGAGACTGGAATTCTAAGAGACCGAAAGCGAGTCATGATTACAGAATTACAATTAACAGCCCTCACCCAGGCCGATGGGTTCAGGCGTTCTGAAAACCCTCCTTCCCCCACATTTCTTGGAGGATGAGGTCTTTTACGTCGTCCGACTCCCCCGCTACTCCTGCTAGCCAATCCTTGGCTCGCTGTTGCGGTGGTGCGGTGTTAGCCACCCTTGCTTGGATTGGTGGTTCTTCCTGTGTATAATAGTCCGTTTCGGACATTCGGCTCGTACTTGGGCGTGTTCGAGGCTGTTGGCAGTTTCGTGAGAAGTGACCTGGACGGTTGCAGTTATAGCAGATCACTGTCCTCATGTCTCGGGGTGGGTGTCGCGGTCGAGCCCTCATGGACTTACTATACGATACGGACTTGTGAGGTGGACTCTTACTATACGGTTGTGACTACGTTAGTAAGTAGAAATTAGTCACGGACTTTACAATCAGTCAGCAAGGTCGTAGTAGCATGTGATAGTTACTATGACTCATTCCTAGGATAGCGTTAGTAGGGTTCGAGCTACTAACGCTACTGGTTACTTACTTACAAGAGGAGCTTTAAAGCTGCCTCTGCAACATGTATAAATAGTGGGTGCGAAGACCAAGATACGCCATCTTGGTCTTCTTCTCAATACCACTACACTTCTCCTCTTTTACTCGGGCTTTCACGCCTTCTTGTCTCTAAGGGGAAGTCCCTGTCATAAGTCTTGACCTTCGAGTCTAAGACTCTGGCCCTCTCGACACGACAAGTCGGAGTTGCCTTGGCACTACTAGGGCGCGCACTTTGGGTCGCCTTAGTAGTATTCCACGGGATTATCGAGACACTGCGCGTGTATCAATCACTAGCTAAGTCGTGAACGCCCTTGTACGAGCTCAAGTCGAGCTAAACGCCGTGGTAGCGTTACATTAAGACCAAGATAGCCAACCGTGGCGTTCACAACAAGAGACCAGTGGAGAAACTTTCGACCCTACCACCTCGAAACCAGAGGAGAACAATCAGTACCACGAAGATTCCTAGGAGCAGCCAGGTGGAGAGAATACCGAGGAGACACCGGCTATTTTGTAGACTTCCCCGGGGAAGCAATCAGATACCGCCCAGTTGAGTTCAACTATTCGAACTTTTGTTGGACAGAAATTACGTGGAACCCGATAGACAATCGGTGGGACGTCGTTAGACCAGCTGGAAGGCATTACCGCTGTGATATCGACTCAAGGGAACTCCACGGAGACGACTGGGGATCACTGGACGGAGACAGCAGCAACAGCGACGAAGAAAACGAAGAGGAACGACCCAGGGAACAAGCCCCGTCGGAATCAAGCCACGAGGAGCACGTAGAAGAACACACCGCAACAGAAAGTGAAGTACGACCAGGGACAGGAGACGATTCAAGCCTACTAGCCCACATAGCTGAGTCCCTACATATCACAGTCCCAGAAGAAATTCACATCAGAAGCCCCATGGCCACAGTAACCGAAACGCAAGCCATGGAAGAAGTACAACGTATAAGGGAAGAGGCAGAAGCTATCCTCAACCCTATCAACCAAGCCACCGGACATAGAATGACCGCAGACGACGCGGCACTCTTTCGCGCAATAGGACCGGATCACCCGGATCCACCAGAAGGACCTCCACCACCACCCGGAGGACTCCCAGGAGGATTCCCAGGACAAGGACCAACGGGAGGAGGATTCCCGGGAGGAGGACGACCACCGGGAGGAGGACGACCACCGGGAGGAGGACGACCACCGGGAGGAGGACGACCACCGGGAGGAGGACGACCACCGGGAGGAGGACGACCACCGGGAGGAGGAGGACCACCAGCAGGAGGAGCACCGATGGGGGGACCCCCAGGCGGAGGGCATGGGTCGGACAGACTGTCAGGTGAACCCCCGACCGTTTTCGACGGAGACCGTGCTAAATATGAGGCGTTCCTCACCCAATGGCACGTCTACTGGGGAATGAATCTGGACGCCCCAATCATGCAAAACGAATATCGACGATCCCTCCTCTTCCTGGGATACGTCAAGGGAGTCAACGTCAGCGAATGGACACTGTCCATTCTAGAATGGCTGAACCGAGAAGTACGACGAGGAGTAAGCCAATACTCCCAGACACTGTGGAATCACGTCGCGGCGGAATTCGCCAAAAGGTTCTCAAATATCCTCGAAGAAGAACAAGCACAGGCCGAGCTACAAAAAGGGGTCAAAATGGTGGGAGAAGATATCGACGCGTACGTGGTCAAGTTTGAGCAACTAGCCAGAAAAGCTCACTACAATCTAAACGACCGCCAAACAATCGATCGCTTTACGGCGGGGCTACCACGAGCCCTATTCATGAAGGTATACGAACTAGATGAGCCGCACACGTTCGAAGATTGGAAGAGATGCGCATTAAGGAGGCAAAAACAATATATTCACATGAAAGCGCGTCTCGACAACTTCAAAACGAAAACACCACCATCATCGGCGCAACCTCGATGGAGGCCACAAGCTCCGAACTGGGGACCACCACGGGGACCACCACCACCCAGATACGACCCGAACGCCATGGATACCTCAGCCGACCGAACGCGCGCACGAGTCGCAGAGGTTGGAGATGCGAACCGCCCCTTCATCCCAAGACCGCAAAGGGGAGGATATGGAAGAGGAGGAGGTCCACCGCCTCGAGATATGAGGACAGTCGTCTGCTACAATTGTAATCAGACCGGGCACTTCTCACGCAATTGCCAACAGCCGCGCCGTCGAACAACCGCCAGTCGAATGGCAGACACTGACTACTACACGCAAGAAGAACCTCCCGCGCAAGTCAGAGCAGCAAGCTCCGCACCACCACAGCAGAGGGCCAAAGACTGGCTGGCAGGAGTAGCCGGAGAATCGGACGATGTAAAAGACCTCATCCTCCAAGAAATGTGGGGAAAAGAGGGTTTTCAGAACGCCTGAACCCATCGGCCTGGGTGAGGGCGGTTAATTGTAATTCTGTAATCATGACTCGCTATCGATCTCTTAGAATTCCAGTCTCGATTCGCACGAATTACGCAATGGCCGACATCAGAACACTAGTAGACTCCGGAGCAACGGACAATTTCATACGCCCGTCGTTTGCGAAGCGAATGGGCCTCGGGCTCCAAACACTGGAACATCCCCGGAAAATATGGAATATTGACAATACGGAAAATAAAGCGGGCAGTATCACCCACTTTGTGGACCTAGACGTGCAAACTAATCAGCGACGACAAAAAATGCGTTTCCTAGTCACCGATCTCGGAAACGAAGATCTTGTACTCGGATACCCCTGGCTGGCCACCTACGAACCTACAATAAACTGGAGATACGCTACCATACACGAGAAGATGCTCCCTGTCGTCATCCGATCCATCAATCCCAACAAAGAAAACCATGTCATAGGAAGCATCACCACGGAAGAAAAAGAGAACATAGTAGCGGAACTGGAAGAGGAAGCCCATCTACGCACCACGGCCACGGAGCTAGCTATCGAAGCTAAGCAGTTCCACGATAAAGTCGAACTCCCAGCCGCTTACCACCAGTTTGCAAAGATCTTCAGCGAGGAAGCGTCCAACCGATTCCCTCCTTCTCGACCATGGGACCACGCAATCGAATTCAAGGAAGGCACACCATTAGCGATTGACTGCAAAGTCTACCCCATGACGCAAGAAGAAGATGGCAAACTCAAGGAATTCCTAGACGAGCAATTGAAGAAAGGATACATCCGCCCGTCCAAGTCCCCATATGCCTCATCCTTCTTCTTTATAAAGAAGAAAGATGGAAAATTACGACCAGTACAGGACTACCGGAAGATCAATGCCGTCACCATTCGCAATCAATACCCGCTACCACTTATCTCAGACCTTATCACCGACCTCAGCCAGGCCCACACCTACACCAAGCTGGATGTCAGGTGGGGGTACAACAACGTACGCATTAGAGAAGGTGACGAACACAAAGCGGCATTTAAAACACGGTACGGTCTCTTCGAACCCACAGTCATGTACTTCGGACTCACCAATTCCCCGGCGACGTTCCAAACCATGATGAACACCATCTACCGAGACACCATCGCGAAACACGAAGCCAAGGGAACAGTTATACGCGTATACATGGACGACATCGGCATTGCAACCAGACATCCGGCCGGGCAAAAGGAACACGAAAAAGCGGTCCGCGACGTACTACAAGTGGCCATGGAACACGATCTCTACTTCAAACTCGAAAAATGCCTCTTCAACAAGCCGCGAATGGATTACCTGGGGGTAATCCTTGAAAAGGGGGTAACACGTATGGACCCGGTAAAAATTTCAGGCATCAAAGATTGGCCCACGCCAACCAAGGTCCGTGACGTCCGCTCATTCCTAGGCTTCTGCAATTTTTACCGACTCTTCATTCGCGGCTTCGCAACACACGCCAAACCACTCAACAAACTCACGAGGAAAGACACGGAGTGGAGATGGACAGATGAAGAAGACAAGGCATTCCGTAAACTCAAAACCCTGGTCACGGAAGAACCGGTACTCGCGCATCCAAAATTAGACGACCCGTTTGAACTCGAAGTGGACGCCTCAGGATTCGCAACCGGTGCGGTGCTACTCCAGAAAAAGGAAGACGGCAAGCGACACCCAATAGGATATTACTCGGCAACACTTAACGAAGCGGAGCGGAATTATGACATTTACGACCTAGAGCTCCTCGCAATTGTCAAAGCCCTCAGACACTGGAGACCACTGCTGGCTGGATCACCACATAAGATCAAGATCTACTCCGATCACATGAACCTCCAGTACTGGAAGCTACCGCAAAAGATAAGCAGGAGAGTCGCCAGGGAAGTACTCGAGCTCATGGAATACAATTTCGAAATTCATCACATCCCAGGAAAAAAGAACGGTCGAGCGGATGCACTGTCCCGACGACCCGATTACGACCAAGGAGAACGAGACAATGAAAACGTGGTGGTATTACCGGAAGATGTCTTCGCACGAACAATCACGGTACAAGCGGAACGAGACCCTCCACAAGCCGAGATTGTACTACGGTACTGGGTAGACTCTCAACAACTGAAGTTCGTAAATGGAGCATGGTACCGACAAGGGAAGTACGTCGTTACAGGATTGCTAAACGAGAAACGAAAGCTCATTGCTGCCCACCACGATCCTCCGGTACATGGACATCCCGGAATCGCACGAACTACGAGACTAGTGGAAAGAAGATACTGGTGGCCAGAATTGAAACTCGACGTCCGCAACTTCGTACAGGGATGCGCTGAATGCCAGCGTCACAAGGTCAACACGCGCCCCACGAAAGCCCCACTAATACCTATCACGCCAAAAGAAGATGCCCTACCATTTGAAACCATCGCCCTCGACTTCATCACCAAGCTTCCAACATCCCAAGGGTACGATTCCATCCTAACCGTAACGGATCATGACTGTAGCAAAGCCTCGGTCTTCATTCCCTGCAACGAGGAGGTCACAGCAGAAGGAACAGCCGGCCTCTATGCCGCCCATGTTTTCAAACGATTTGGACTACCCTCAAAGATCATCAGCGATCGGGATCCCCGATTCGCCTCCAAGTTTACGCGAGAGCTATGTCGGATCTTAGGAATCCAGCAAAATATCTCCACGGCCTACCACCCTAGAACCGATGGGCAATCGGAACGCACCAATCAATGGCTGGAACAGTACCTACGCTTCTGGGCAAATGAGCGTCAAGATAACTGGGCGGCCCTTCTACCAATAGCAGAGTTCGCGCATAACAACTGGCCCCATGAGGCGACAAGGAAGTCCCCATTTTCCCTTCTTATGGGATACGACCCACGCGCTGATTGGCTCGATAAGCCATCTCCTATCCCACAGGTCACCACGAGAATAGAACAATTCCGAGAGGCGCGGAAAGAAGCTCAAGATCTCATCCAAAAGGCGCAATCCATGTGGGTCAAACACCGAGATACGCCCAGATTCCAAATCGGAGATTACGTGTGGCTAGAAGGGCGACACCTCAGGACCAATCAGCCAACACCGAAGTTAGCGGCAAGGCGGCACGGCCCCTTCAAAATCACACGGATCCTGTCACCGGTAAACTATCAATTGGAGCTTCCCACGCAGTGGAGCATACACCCTGTGTTTCACATCGATCTTCTCACGCCTTATCGCGAGACGCTCGTGCACGGACCAAACTTCCAACGGCCACCACCGGATCTAGTAGAAGGAGAAGAGGAATACGAGGTAGAGAAGGTTCTAGACCATCGGCACTTCGGCAGGAAGAAACGCCTTCAGTACCTGATCAAGTGGAAGGGGTACCCTGACTCGGAGAATCAGTGGGTCGACAAGGATGACGTGTTTGCGGATGAGGCAATAGCTGAGTACCAATCATTGAATCCCCGACTCGCCAGTAGCTTAAAAGCAGGACGAACGGAAGGTCCACCCTTACCCCCTCTTTACTATCGTCACACTGGCTCCCTCATCTCTTCCATATTCGCAACAATGTCCGTTCCCTCTTCCGCCGACGCCCTCGCTCGTGTTGCCCGAAACGCGGGACCTCTCACCTACCAAGAGGTCGTCGAGGCCCTCCAGTCGACGATCCCTGCCTCCTACAACGACGACACCAACAACCCCGCCACCTGGTGGATCCTCTCCCAGGACAGCCAGCGCATCAACGAGGTGCCCTTCACGACGGCCGAAGTCGATCGGCTTCGCCAGGCTCTCCCAGAGCTTGAGCGTTCCCCATCTCGACCTGTCCCAGTACGAGTCGAGTATCGAGCCGAGGAAGAAGCCCAAGACGCAGCCGACGATCGACTGGGAGCGGTGGAAGGAGCAGAAGTGGAGGGAAACGGCGGAGAACTGGCAGCGGGAGCAACTACGGAAAGCGGCGGAGAGGCGTCGGGAGGCGCTACGGAGGAGACGCGAGTGGATGAGGGCGAAGAAGGAACGCGCAGAGGCGAGGAGACAATCCTCGGACAAGTCCGAGGGAGCTTAGCGGACCACTATCCAGCTGAGCACCCTCTCATTTCTACGGCCACCGATACTGACGACCCGCGCGAAACCCCGTACGCATGCGATACCAACGGTCGCCCTCTCTACCGCGGCGGCGTGCGAGCCGACGCACCCCCGCCATTCCCACTCTTCCGACTCCGTCACGCCGAGCTCGGCCCGCCTCCCCATGGTTACAAGTACAACCGCGGGGAGGATTACGTCCACTTTCCCATCACCGACGGCCAAGGGGTGACACGCCAGGCCGCCTATATACAAGTCATCATGGGGTCCGATCCCATCGCACTGGGCCTCATCCCCGACAGCGAGAAGGTGTACTCGCAGCCCCTCTACGCCGAACCCCACGTCAAAGCCACGGGGAAGGAGGTCTACCCCCAAGAGGACATGACCTTATTCGCAGGCGGTTATCATGACCGCCCTCGCCTCGACCGCGCGGTCGGCGAGCTCCACGACGTAAGCCTCCGGGCAGAGGTGCACCGCTACCGGGCCTACGCGTACGAGGCTGAGCGGATGGAGCAGCGGCTTCATCAGCTCGCCGCCGCGCTCGGGGGGATCAGAGGCGAGATGGCCCGCAGTAAGTTCCGCCTCGAGATGGCTAACACACTAGAGAGGATCGAAGAAGTGCAGGCGGGTTGGATGTCGGGACCGCGCCTTTGCCGGCGTCGTGGGCGCCGCGGCTGAAAAGGGGGTGATGTCGCGGTCGAGCCCTCATGGACTTACTATACGATACGGACTTGTGAGGTGGACTCTTACTATACGGTTGTGACTACGTTAGTAAGTAGAAATTAGTCACGGACTTTACAATCAGTCAGCAAGGTCGTAGTAGCATGTGATAGTTACTATGACTCATTCCTAGGATAGCGTTAGTAGGGTTCGAGCTACTAACGCTACTGGTTACTTACTTACAAGAGGAGCTTTAAAGCTGCCTCTGCAACATGTATAAATAGTGGGTGCGAAGACCAAGATACGCCATCTTGGTCTTCTTCTCAATACCACTACACTTCTCCTCTTTTACTCGGGCTTTCACGCCTTCTTGTCTCTAAGGGGAAGTCCCTGTCATAAGTCTTGACCTTCGAGTCTAAGACTCTGGCCCTCTCGACACGACAAGTCGGAGTTGCCTTGGCACTACTAGGGCGCGCACTTTGGGTCGCCTTAGTAGTATTCCACGGGATTATCGAGACACTGCGCGTGTATCAATCACTAGCTAAGTCGTGAACGCCCTTGTACGAGCTCAAGTCGAGCTAAACGCCGTGGTAGCGTTACAGGGGGGCTCCTCCTCCTCTTCCGTATCCTCCTCTTTGTGGTCTCGGGATGAAGGAGCGGTTTGGGTCTCCTACCTCTGCCACCCGGGCTCGTGTACGGTCTGCAGAAGTGTCCATGGCGTTAGGGTCGTATCTTGGCGGGGGTGGTCCTCGCGGCGGTCCCCAGTTTGGGACTTGTGGCCTCCATCGAGGTTGCGCTGATGATGGTGGACTCTTTGTTTTGAAGTTATCGAGACGTGCTTTCATGTGGATATACTGCTTTTGCCTTCTTAGCGCACATCTCTTCCATTCTTCGAAGGTGTGGGGTTCGTCTAGCTTGTAGACTTTTGTGAATAGGGCTCGTGGTAACCCCGCTGTGAAGCGATCAATCGTTTGGCGGTCGTTCAAATTGTAATGAGCTTTTCTGGCTAGTTGCTCAAACTTGACCACGTACGCGTCGATATCCTCTCCCACCATCTTGATCCCTTTCTGCAATTCCGCTTGTGCTTGTTCTTCTTCGAGGATGTTTGAGAATCGCTTGGCGAATTCTTCCGCTACGTGATTCCACAAGGTCTGGGAGTACTGGCTCACTCCTCGTCGTACTTCTCGGTTTAGCCACTCCAGGATGGACAACGTCCATTCGCTGACATTGACCCCCTTGACGTATCCCAAGAAGAGGAGGGATCGTCGATATTCGTTTTGCATGATCGGGGCGTCCAAGTTCATGCCCCAATAGACGTGCCATTGCGTGAGGAAGGCCTCGTATTTAGTACGGTCTCCATCGAAGACGGTCGGAGGTTCACCTGATAATCTGTCTGATCCATGTCCTCCTCCTGCCGGGGCGCCTCCTCCTGGTGGTCCTGGTGGTCCTGGTGGTCCTGGTGGTCCTCCTCCTGGCGGTCGTCCTCCTCCTGGGAATCCTCCTCCTGTTGGTCCTTGACCGGGGAATCCCCCCGGTAGTCCTCCTGGTGGCGGTGGGGGTCCTTCCGGTGGATCCGGGTGGTCCGGTCCTATTGCTCGGAAAAGAGCCGCGTCGTCTGCGGTTAGTCTATGTCCGGTGTTCGGGTTGATGGGATTGAGGATAGCTTCTGCCTCTTCCCTTATGCGTTGTACTTCCTCCATGGCTTGTGCTTCGGTTACTGTGGCCATGGGGCTTCGGATATGAATTTCTTCTGGGACTGTGATATGCAGGGACTCAGCTATGTGGGCCAATAAACTCGAATCGTCTCCTGTTCCTGGTCGTGCTTCACTTTCTGTTGCGGTGTGCTCTTCTACGTGCTCCTCGTGGCTCGATTCCGACAGGGCTTGTTCCCGGGGTCTTTCCTCTTCGCTGCTGCTGCTGCTATCTCCGTCTAATGATCCCCAGTCGTCTCCGTGGAGTTCCCTTGAGTCTATGTCACAGCGGTAATGTCTTCCGGCTGGTCTGACAACGTCCCAACGATTGTCTATCGGATTCCACGTAATTTCTGTCCAACAGAAGTTCGAGTAGTTGAACTCAACTGGTCGGTATCTGATTGCTTCCCCTGGGAAGTCTACGAAGTATCCGGTGTCTCCTCGGTATTCTCTCCACCGGGCTGCGCCTAGGAATCGTCGCGGTACTGATCATTCTCCTCTGGTTTCAAGGCTGTAGGGTCGGAAGTTTCTCCACTGATCTCTTGTTGTGAACGCCACGGTTGGCTATCTTGGTCTTAATGTAACGCTACCACAGCGTTTAGTTCGACTTGAACTCGGACAAGGGCGTTCACGACTTAGCTGGCTGTAGACACTCGCGTAGTGTCTCAGTGATCCCGTAGAATACTACTAAGGCGATCCACAAAAGGCGCCCCAACAGTACTAAGGCAACTCCGACTTGATGCGTCGAAAGGGCCAGGGTCTTAGACTCGAAGGTCAAGACTTATAAGGGCGTCGTCTCTTAGTGAGGGAGAAGGGGAGCAAGCCTTTTAGACAAAAGACGAGTGAGAGAGAGTGGTATTGAGAAGAAGACCAAGATGGCGTATCTTGGTCTTCACAGTCCACTATTTATACATATTGAGGAGGCAGCTTTAAAGCTCCTCGCTAAGACAACTACTACTAGCAATAATAGCTCGAACCCTACTATCGCTATCCTAGTAATGAGTCATACTAGCAATCACATGCTAGTACGATGATGACTGATCCTAAAGTCCATGACTAATTTCTACTTACTATTGTAGTCATAACCGTATAGTAAGCGTTCTTGTCAATCCTCGTACCGTATTCTGAGTCCTGTAAGTCCGACCGCGACATACATGGTCATGACCGACGCGGCCAATCAGGCTGCGTGGTATCAGAGTTTCCTCACGGAACTTGGGTACGAGGTCGACAACCCCATCCCACTGCATGGTGACAACAAGTGTTACGTTTGGCCCTCCGGAACGCGCCACTATGCCACCACGTGACCCAGAAGATTCGTCCCCAGTGAAGTTCGTTGCCTGGAGTCCCGCAAAAGACCCTTGGGACGCTGAAGCGCAAGCAGCCAAAGAAGCCGAGGCTAGGGAACGCCTCTGGAAGTTCCACCAAAGTCGCGCCTTACACCTGCGCGCAGCTATACTGGCAACCCAGTACATGATCCCGCAAGATCCACCTCAAAGACCGGAAGATTAGCGCCGGACGACGTCATTGCCCGTCACGTGACC
>JAKELG010000781.1:0-12258 GCA_021527035.1 Lactarius vividus | reverse complement strand
AAGTCCCGTCAACGTTCCATATGGTGATGGGAGCGGAGACGGGCCGGGTTCCGAGATGCGTTCGTTTGAGCAGTTCCGCAACAATAAGTTGTCAGTTGCTCCAGAGTCCAATAGGACCTGCATTCGGCCATCGCATTTTGCAGATTTTGAAAAGGACTGGGATCTAGATCGATATCTGCTATAATACATGTGTAACGCCTTTGCCCAGGCCGACGGGTTTAGGCATTCAGAAAATCCTTTCCCCAAAAAGCTTTTCCACCAAGAGGGTCCCGCACTTCTTTTGGTTGAGTGGCCAGCGCTGCGATCTGAGCGTCAGCCTTCACGTCGACAGTACGCGGTTTGCTGATATGGCGACTCGAGTAACGAGGGGGGAGGCGATACTGTGGGGGTAGTGGGGACGGGAGGAGGCGCTCCCCGTCGCTTGTGGTCTGAGCAGTGCGAGTGCCTTTTTTGTGGGCAATTACGCGACACATGACCCTTTTCTCCACATTGTGTCACGGACGCGTTCATTTTCGCCTTTTGTGGATCACGTGACCCGCCATCACGTTTCTAGTTAGTCACGTGAAATATCGTGCACTTTTGATCACGTGACCATGGGAAAGTACTCCCTTATACGGAGTATCCCTTTTAGGTCACATTCTATAAATGGATGAACCCTATGATTGGTAGATAAGGATAGAACCTTCTAGTACGCTCTAGATTACGCTTAGTAGGCATGTATTACGCGCTGTATTAGGTTTTACTCAGCGACACGTCAGCCTTGATGACAGTGCATCAGTCAGCACTAAAGATAAGGCTATTAATAGACACGACGCATCAGCTCTTTAGTCATAGTCGATTACTTTACACTTAGTAACAGTGTTTAAGCTCCGACTTAATCGCAGCCGCAGTAGATACTTAAGCTTGCCTGTAACGTCCTGAGTGGAACCAACTTGTCCTCTTGGTTCTCCACTCAGGTGCGCATTCATTGTACTTCCTTACCTCTGTCCAATCTAACTTGTCCTCTTGGTTCTCCACTCAGCCTGCCGTCGTGTGACATCGTGTCTTTGACCCTGTATAAAGGTCTATACGCTGACATACGCTCCACGCCGTCTGTAGGTTTTAGCGCGTGATTTATCTCCGCGCCAACGTTGAGTCTTCGCCCTTGACAGTTCACCTCAAACCCACTTGACTTGGCGTAGCTGATAGTCATACCGCTACATTAGGACAAGTTTTTCCACACTCCTGAGTCATCTTCGCTCACCAGTCGTGTGTCTCTTCTTTAGGTGGTAGACGTCCACCAGTCCCTTGTGTATTCTACCTCATCTTCTGCCTGGGGAAGTCCGTAAGCAGAATCCGTGCATTTGTGGTGCAGTTGTAGTATCCGTAAAGTCAGTATACACTGTGCTTGCCTTCATTGGGTCTATCTGGTCACAGTAGACTGCTCTGGGCACCGCTTGCAGAACTGGTCACCACACCAGATAAGCTGCAAGTTGACATTGAGCCGGCCAGGCCTCGCCTGCGACAACTGTACGCGTACCAACCAGAAGAATTTGAGAGCGCTTCGGCGTGAGAGGCAGCCAACAGGTCGAGAAGACTGAGGCAGACAGCCTTGTAGTTCCACACATATCATTACCCCATTCCTGAGTGTTCGGTTATCGCCGCAGCCTCGCGCAGTGTGAAATATCACTGTGTATTGGTCTTGCTTGATCCGACTCTCCATTCACCTTCGACTTAGCGTTTCGCGGTCGTCATATCCCGACGTCTCTTAAACCACCTTCCCATATCTTTCACCCTGCCTCGCCTCTTTCGCGAACACTCGTGCCCGCCTACGACGTCTCTTTAGGAGGAGACAAGCCCTTACCCCACCTGTTCAGTTGTCCCCAGAAGCCTCTGCTACCGCATCGCTTCGAGTCTTTGAAGAGCAGCGCTCACGCCCTTCATCTCCCTACACCTTCATCAGCACTCTCCTCCTCCCCGACCGTCGGGCACCTATCTGCGGCATCTTCCTGCAACCCTAGTAAACGACGAGTGGTACGAAGGCTTCCAAGTAGAAGCACCCCCTCGCACCACAGCCGAATCCATAGTCCAAGCCCTCTACTTCTTCCCTGGTGTGCGACAGATACTTGAAGACGAGTATCCCGGGACTACGCAAATCCCCGGAACCGAATTCACAGTCGCAGACCTCATCCTCTTCGCCGAGGAAATAGTCCCCGTACTCTCTCGCCCCCCATCCCCAGTCCACGAAGACCGTGGCTCCGAAAGGCAAAGCCAAAGCTCGGCTAGCTCAGGCTCAATATCCTCGAGGAGTTCACTCGAAATTCGCCCTCCCTCCCCTCTCTAAGCAAGAGAAGGAATACACCAGGCGGATACAAGATTGGGATGATCTACATCCTGACGAGCAACTAGCGCTCCTACAGGACTTCAGAGAAGCCCAGTATCAGGCGGACAAAAAGAAACGAGAAGAAGAATTGGAAAAAATGTCGGCATCTTCATCATCCTCATTGCACACAGTACAGCCGGACCCCGCTCCGGCTCCCGCACCTACAGTACCACCGCCCCCTCCCACCATCCAAGACTGCATAAATCTTATCAATCAACTCGGACTGGCTATGGGCCACCTCGCGCAACAGGTCTCAGACCTGACCCAGCAGGTTGCCGCCACCCAGGCCAAGCCCAAAAAGGTCGGAGGCAAGGATATCGTGGCCCGCCCCAAAGCATGGGACGGAAAGGGCAACTCTACAGACGCCCGCCACTTCCTAGCCGCCTTCCATAACTGGGCTTCCTCACAAGGAGACGCTCTCAACACGTGGGAGCCTATCCTTCAGTCATGGATGCCGATAGAGGAAAGGTGGATCGCAGCTGCTTTGAACTTGATGGAAGGAGAGGCCAAGACCTGGGCCCTCCCTTACCTCGAGGCAGCTAACCAAGGATCATTCCCCTTTGTGGGAATATATGACAACTTCATGAAAGAGTTCAACCGCCGCTTCTCCCCGATGGACGTACGCGACATCGCTCGGGAGGAGCTTAAAAAGACAAGACAAGGGAAGAGGTCCGTTGCCGAATATACGTCAATATTCGAGCAGTATAGCGGACAGACTGGATGGTCGAAGGCCGACCTCCGCGATCGCTTCTATACCGGTCTCAATGACGAGATCAAAGACATACTCGCCACGACCGAGAGGAAGCAGGACACTTTCAACGATTTGAAGGCTACGGCCACCCTCATCGACCAACGTCTCCGCCAGTGCCATGCAGAAAAGTCTGGAAAGACTAATCCGCCCGCGTCTCACGACCCCGACGCCATGCAAGTTGACGCCACGCGCCAACAAAGCTCGCAAGGCAACAAGGGGAAGGACGAGTTCTTCAAGAACCAGGCGGAATATCGAAAATGGATGCAGGGGAAGTGTTACGGTTGCGGGTCGAAAGACCATACAAAAAAGGATGGAAATCATGAACGGGATGTGTGCAACTGGTGCCAGAAAGCTGGTCATCGTGCCCCCGTTTGCATGATCAAAAAGCTAGGGAAACCCCGCCAAAGCGAAAGCTGCGGCCACGACGGAATCCTCAGCTTCCCCGTCCTCATCCAACTCATCCAGCACGGTGGCAGCAGCCACCTCTTCCAATACCTCTCAGCCAAAGACGTCTCAGGCAGACGTGGCAAAATTGATGGAGATGGTAAAAAAGCAGCAAGAGACCATTGAGGCTCTCAAGGCGGCTTTTTAGATAAGGGGTCGCGTGTAGCTGCGACCGACCCCTCAAATACAGACTTTGACCCGGCTTCATGTTCTTGTAATATCTGTCTCAGGACTCGCCTCGTTTCGGACTCAAATTCTGTAATTCCTACGTACCCAGTGACTGCCTGTAAGTTAGATAGTAGTAGTGTTTCAGTTTCATCGTCTTCTGTCTCCGCATCTACATCTGCCTCCGAGATGAACTTTATTTCTAGTTCCTACTCTGAAACAGCTCCTCAACCAGTCTTAAGGACATCGGTTTTGAGTGTAGCCGTGCCGCAAGTGATGAATTCTGATGCAGCACTTTCATCTTCATTTATTATTCCCGAAACAAAAGATAAAAAATCACATTTTCATATTAGTGTCTATTTATCCGGATGTCATCGTACTGTAAAAGTAGCAGCAATGGTAGACTCTGGGGCAACTTCGTTGTTCCTAGACAAAAAGTACGCTGACCGCCATAAAATGTTGCAGATTCCTCTTAAGAGTCCAATCCTCCTATATAACATAGACGGGACTCTTAATGAAGCCGGCAGTATCACCCACAAAATTCGACTAAAACTCAAGGTTGGACCAACCGAGGAAAAGTACGACTTTTATGTCACCTCGCTCGGACCAGAGAATGTCATTCTGGGACTGCCCTGGCTAAGGAATCGGAATCCGCAAATAGACTGGCAGGAAGGCACAATGCGTCTCGACTCCACCGCTGAAATAGCGCCTGAGGAGCACGAGATAGAGGTGACGCGCATCTATGGCGAACCGAATGGAACGCCGCCGTCTCCTTGCGGAGAAAGTGTTGGACATGGTCCATGACGAAGTCTTCTGTCTAGCAGGCTTTATGTATTCTCAGCAAATCGCCGAGAAAGCCATTAATGCTAAACCTAAGAAGACGTTCGAAGAAATGGTACCCCCGCACTATCGTGACTTCGCAAAAGTATTCTCTGAGGAAGAATCCCAAAGGCTCCCCGAGCATCAACCGTGGGATCACGCCATAGACTTGGAACCCGATGCAGTCAGGCATTGGAAAGTCAAGACGTATCCCTATGTCACCCGCAGAACAAGTGGAATTAGATAAATTCCTGGACGAACACATTGGTAAAGGATACCTGGTCCCATCTAAGTCACCGATGGCATCACCAGTATTCTTCATCAAAAAGAAAGACGGAAAGCTTCGTCTTGTCCAGGATTATCGGCGTCTTAACAAGATAACCTATTAAGAACCGATATCCACTTCCACTTGCGGCCGACATTATTAATCGGTTAAAGGGAGCAGAGTACTTCACTAAGTTCGACGTGAGATGGGGCTATCATAATATTCGAATCCGAGAAGGAGACGAATGGAAGGGTGCTATTGTCACCAACCGAGGACTATACGAACCAAAGGTCATGTACTTCGGAATGACCAATAGTCCCTGCCACCTTCCAAGCCCTCATGAACGCCGTATTCGCGGATCTTATCGCACAAGGAGAGGTCGCTGTCTACATGGACGACATCCTGATCTACAGTCGTGATTTGAAACACCATCGAAAGGTCGTAAGAGAGGTGTTACAAAGACTGCAGGATCATGACCTCTACCTTAAGCCTGAAAAGTGCGACTTTGAGAAGCGCGAAATGGAGTACCTCGGGATGATTATAACCCCCGGAGAAGTGCGGATGGACCCTGGCAAGGTCTCCGCAGTAAGGGAGTGGCCAACCCCAACAACCCTGAAGGAAGTAAGGGCTTTTATTGGGTTCGCCAACTTCTATCGTAGGTTCATCAAGGACTTCGCGGCTATTGCCCGACCCCTGCATGACCTCACGAAGAAGGACACTCCATGGCACTGGAATCTGGAGCAGCAGACAGCTTTCGACACGTTAAAAGAGCGTTTCATACAAGAACCCATCCTAAGGGTGTACGATCCACAACTACCTACACATGTAGAAACAGATGCATCTGGATTTGCTACAGGCGGCATACTTACTCAGAAGTATCCTGATGGTCTCTGGCACCCTGTCGCGTACCGCTCAGAGTCTATGAGCAAAGAGGAACGCAATTATGAAATCTACGACAGGGAAATGCTCGGCTTAATCCGCGCCTTAGAGGACTGGAGACATTTCCTCGAAGGCATCTCCTTTGAAGTGATCACTGACCACAAAAACATGGAATGGTGGGCCAGCATGAAGGACTTGAATCGCCGGCAAGCTCGCTGGGCACTATACTTAAGTCGCTTCACCTTCAAAATCACTTACAAGAAAGGAGATTCTATGCAAGCCGATGCATTAAGCCGGTTCTCTAGAGACCACGTCAAGGACAATGAGGACAATCGCCAGGTTCAAGTACTAAAACCTGAGCACTTCCTCAATGCCGCACAAGCTCACTTCGTGCCCGAAATAGACTCCCTGAGCAGTCGCATTAGACTCGCATCCATAAAAGAAGCCGAAGTCATCGAGGGTCTTAAGTCACTACAAAAGACCACTCCTAAGGCTCTTACAGATGGAGTTGCGCTGTGGGAGGAAGAAGACGGTTTAGTCTATCACAGGGGGAAACTTTATGTTCCCAACGACCGAGTCCTACGTCGCGACGTGGTAAAATCATGCCACGATACTGCAACTACCGGTCACCCTGGGAAGAACGGAACCATCGAGCTGGTTAGCCGCTATTACTGGTGGCCACGCATGGCAGGCTTTATCGCCTCATACGTAGAAGGATGTGATCGATGCCAACGCTATGGCAAAGACCTACACCCCAAAGCAACCATTCAGCCGCAAGAAGTACCTGAAGGTCCATGGCAGTTAATTGGGATCGATCTAATCGGCCCACTGCCTATGTCACGCGGGAAGGATATGATCCTTAACATAGTGGATCACTACACCAAGCAGATCCATCTATTCCCAGTAACCTCTCAGATTACGGCTGATGGGGTAGCATCCATCTACTTTGAGCAAGTCTTCCCCTTGCACGGGATCCTGCGTAAAATCATAAGCGACCGCGGACCCCAGTTTGCTGCAAGGAGCATGCGTGCCCTTTACAAGCGGTTAGGGATAGACGCAGGTCTTACTACAGCCTATCACCCTCAAGCTAATGGACAAGTAGAGCGCAAAAACCAAGAAGTAGAAGTATATTTGCGCTTGTTCATTAGCAAAAGACAGGATGATTGGGCAGACCTGCTCCCCACGGCGGAATTCGTGATTAACAGTAGACTCAACTCGGCTACGGGTCACACCCCCTTTGAGCTACTCTACGGCTATACGCCGGACTTCACAATTCCTGCCGGAAGGCCAACGGGTATCCCGACGCTCGATAAGCGTCTTCAAAAGCTTACTTCCTCTAGAAAGGATGCAGAGGCAGCGCTTCGCTTAAGTAAACAGCGAATGATTGACCAAAGACATGGATCTTATGTCTTCAAGGTCGGAGATAAAGTCTGGCTGCAAGCCAAACAAATCAAAATCCACCAGCAGTCGTCTAAATTGGGACCTAAACAGTTAGGCCCATTTGAAGTCACTGAAGTACTAAGTAACGTCGACTACCGGCTTGCACTCCCACCTGCGCTACGTATCCACGATGTATTTCATGTGGATCGCCTCTCTCCCTACAAAGGGAATGAAGTTAATGGCCTGCTACCGCCTCCTCCTGACCCAGTCGTTATTGAGGGAGAAGAAGAGTACAAAGTAGATCACATAAGAGACTCAAAACTCTTCGGTCGTACTCTGAAATACCTCGTTCGCTGGAAAGGATACGGCGAAGGTGAGGACACATGGGAACCTGCAAAGAATCTAGCAAACGCCCCAGAAAAAGTTGAGCAGTTCCATCAACAGAACCCGGGCGCTCCTAGAAAAATAGCGGCTCTCCTATACGCGTCCTTACCTTGGCAGAATCCATTTGTTAACACAGAGGCCAACGCGGACATCAGCCCTTAAGGAGGGGGGTGATGTCACGGACGCGTTTATTTTCGCCTTTTGTGGATCACGTGACCTGCCATCACGTTTCCTAGTTAGTCACGTGAAATATCGTGCACTTTTAGTCACGTGACCATGGGAAAGTACTCCCATACAAGGGATATCCCTTTATGGTCACATCCTATATACGGACAGACTCTCTGATTGGTAGATAAGGATAGAACCTTCTAGTACGCTCTAGATTACGCTTAGTAGGCATGTATTACGCGCTGTATTAGGTTTTACTCAGCAACACGTCATACGTAGTCAGCCTTGATGACAGTGCATCAGTCAGCACTAAAGATGAGGCTATTAATAGACACGACGCGTCAGCTCTTTAGTCATAGTCAATTACTTTACACTTAGTAACAGTGTTCAAGCTCCGACTTAATCTCAGCCGCAGTAGATACTTAAGCTTGCCTGTAGCGTCCTGAGTGGAACCAACTTGTCCTCTTGGTTCTCCACTCAGGTGCGCATTACTCTGTACTCCCTTACTACCTCCAATCTAACTTGTCCTCTTGGTTCTCCACTCAGCCTGCCGTTGTGTGACACCTTGTCTCAGGCCTTGTATAAAGGTCTTACGCTGACATACGCTCCACACCGTCTGTAGGTTCTAGCGCGTGATTTATCTCCGCGCCGACGTTGAGTCTTTGCCCTTGACAGTTCACTTCAAATCTCGCTTGACTTGGCATAGCTGATAGTCATACCGCTACAATTGGAAACATCTCCCCTCTGCGACCATCCTTTGCTTCTCAGCATCTGTGAGGGTAGCACGGGCTCTAGTGCGGCTAATATTCATGGCGTTTGGGTCACGCGCCTTGTTAAGGGCTTGGACCCACTGGTCTTGGGTGTGACCTCCTCGTTTTTCATTTTGTCGGTTGCGCGTGAGGCGAGGCTTCAGCATAAGGTATTCGGCTTGCTGAAGTCTTGCCGCCACTTTCCATTGGTCCCATGTAACAGGGTGTTGGAAGCGTATGGTGTTGATTACAAGGTTGTCGGGGAGTCCCGCTTGGAATTTTTCGATGACGTTGGCTTCGTCTGGATTATAGCCAGCTTTTGTCGTGAGGTTTTGGAACTTTGTGATGTACATGTCGATATCTTCGCCAATCATCTTTAACTTATTGATGTCTTGGTGCGCTCTGGTTCGTTCAGTGGTGTCGGTGTAGGCATTCGTGAACCGGTCAAGGACCGTGTTCCATAGGTTTTCTTCGTTGTGCAGTACTCCTCCTGCTATCTGGGTGTCTAGCCACGCGGTTTGCTCGTCTACCCAATCGTCTACCAGATGTCCCCTCATATAGGAGAGGAAAGTCATGGCTCACGAATAGGGCACTGTGAGCTGGTCCACGGTTGGGTTCATTCCTCGATAAATTCGAAAGGATCGAAGAAAGTTTCGACTCTCCTCTTGATTTCCATCGAAGATGGGTGGTGGGTTGCCCCCAAGTTTGCCCCCTCCCGGTGCAGGTATTGCCCCGGCTGGGCCCACAGGGAGCGCACCTCCTCCGGGGGCTCCACCGCCGGGGGCTCCTCCACCCGGACCACCTCCGCCGCCACCAGGGGCACCGCCGCCCGGTGGGCCTCCACCGCTACCATGTATGCCTCCACCAGGTCCAGCAGTTGGGCCACTGCTCGGCCCCGTTGTCGGCTGGGCGCTAGAGCTATGAGTTGCTCTGCTCATCTGAGCAGCCGATCAACCTCCTGCAGCATGTGGTCCTCCACCGCTCGGGCTGGAGGTTCCCACGGTAGTAAGGCTGGTGGCGACCTGAGTGTTAGTGGCCATCTGTGGCTGTACGGGAGTGAGGGTGGTCGATTCGTCTGGGTCGACATTGATTCCTGTGATGTTGGTTGACCCGAGGGGTCCTGTGCCGAATTGTGGAGGGACAGGTTTGTAAGCATACCACCTTCCTTGCTTTGGATCGTAGTCGATGTAAGCCCAGAGGCGAAGGTCGTCAAGGTAGTGGACTTGGTGGTATTCTTGGTTCTTGGCATCAAAGATGAAGTACCCCTCTTGGTTACGAATTTCTTCCCAGATTACTGCGCCCTTTTCGTGGCTGGAGAGTTCGTCGGTCGAATACCGATCGATGTACTGCTGCTGAAATTTCGTGCGACTCCTACTAGTCGCCAGGGTTGCGAGAGACTTGACTTAATGTAACGTTACCACAGGAACGTTATGTGCGACGTGCACGCCACTAAGTCACTCAAGCCGAGGTAATGGGATGTGGGTTGGTCGGTTAAGACCAAGTTTGGTGATGAATAAGCACCACATGGTCTCCTCAGACGTGCGGGTGGTAGTCGAGAGTTCTGGGGTTCAAGCGCAAAGGCGAACCAAAGTCGTGCTCAAGCAAAACAGCGAGCGTATTAGTCGTTCGTGGATTGACAACAATGTGGTATTACACAAGAAGTCAAGTCTACCATACAAGCTAGGCAGCGTGCGACTTATATACTAGTACAAGATGTTTGTACTCAACAAACATATGGCGTGATATGTGGGTTCTTAAGTAAAAGCGGAACAAAGGTGCAACTATAGTAGGAAACATGGTGATTGCGCGGGGTCATGTGCGAGTCAGCTGGATCCGGAGCGCCGTGAACTTTGATATACTGGGAAGGGGGCGTGCGGGCGTATCGTGCAACGAAGAGACTATCAGAAATGGTTGGGCGCGTAAGGAGGTATAGGCGTATCAAGGTGGGGTATGGGAGTAAGAAGTAAAGAACGGAAGCGTCCAAGAGAAAAGAAGGGGAAATCATAACAGTACTCCCTTACAGCGTGGTGTTTGATGGGGATGTGTTTGGACCGTCTCCCTGTGACTGGATTTAGGGCTAAGTCTACAGCACCCTTGTTGTCACAGTGTAGAGGTATGGGGGAGGAAACCTCATACCCCAGTTCCTCTAGGAACGTCCTGTACCACTGAGCTTGGTTTGCAGCCTCGGAGAGGCTCATGTACTCAGCTTCTGTGGTGGACTGGGCAACCATCTTTTGCTTTCTGGTACACCAGGAGATGGCACCATGTGCAAGTAGGTAGACATACCCCGAAGTGGAGTGACGGTCTTCCTGATCTCCCCAGGAAGAGTCGCAGTAGCCATGAAGGCCTTCTCCACTGTTCCCTCCAGCGTAGCGCAACGCGTAGTCCTTAGTAGTATTCAGGTATGCCAGTACATATTTGGCAAGGTGCAGATGCTGCTGGGAGGGATTGGAAGCAAATTGGCTAAGGCGCGCAACAGCGAATGAGATATCAGGTCTACTTCCAATCTGCGCATATAGCAGAGACCCAATTATCTGTTGATACTTCTTTATCTCAGAAGTAGAGGCTTGATCTTCATATTTGATCAAGTGAGCCTCAGCGCCAGAGGGAAGAGGGGTATATACTGGGTTGGAATCCCTCATTCCGAACCTTTCAACTATGTCTTTGATATAGTCTGATTGGTTGATTTCCATGGTGTGGTTAGCACAATCTCTGGTGATGTTAACACCAAGATATGATTGGATTTCTCCCAAGTCAGTCATCTCATATCGGCTAGATAGAGACGCCTTCAGATCATTGATCATGTCCATAGAGTTTCCCAGTATAGTGATATCATCTACATATAAGATGACGAAAAGTGATCCACCCCCCTCTTGGAGATGGTACACATATACTCCTGCATCAGAGTACGTCTGCGTGAAGCTGAGTTCAGTTAGAACTCCATGGAACTGTAGATTCCATGCACGGGAGGCCTGCTTCAGACCATAAAGGGCTTTCTGAAGCCGACACACCATGTGTTCAGAGCCAGCTGTGACAAAACCAACTGGTTGCTCCATGTATATTTCCTCATCCAGTTCCCCATGTAGGAATGCCGACTTGACGTCCATTTGGTGGATTTCCCAATCCTCTAGCATAGCTAATGCCAAAAGGAGTCGCAAAGACTCAAAACGGGCAACTGGAGAGAAGGTTTCGTCAAAGTCCACCCCCTCTAGTTGGGTGAACCCTTTTGCCACTAGCCTAGCACGAAAGCGTCCATCCACTTTCTTCTTAAAGACCCACTTGCATTTAACCACCTTCCTTCCAGCAGGAAGGGGCTCCAAATGCCAGACTTGTAGCTTTTCTAGGGCATCCAGTTCATATTGGCATGCCTCTTGCCACTCGTCTGCATATTCAGACTCCATGGCTTGCTTGAAGGTCTGAGGGTCTGAGGATCCCTATAGCCAGGGGCCTCTGCCACATTCAGCAAGTCCATCATTGTAAGCCTACTGCTCCCCTGCACAAATTCGTCATTGTCCTCATTGTAATAGCGAGGATTCTGACACCTCATCCTTGTGCTACGTCTAGGACAAGGTGGCGAAACTACCTGCTCAGTCCTCGGGCTTCTAGGGGTATCCCTAGGAGGGCTGATATCCCTATTGAAATTAGGGGCAGGAATTGGCTGAGTGACCATAGGTGGCCAGTTTCGCCTTGTACATGTAGGTACAGGAGGGGAGGTGGCAGGGGGTGCAGAAGGTGGAGTTTGGTAGATCGTCTGATCTACTGGAGCTGGGGTGGGATTTGGTGGGGTGCTAGGCTGTTATTCTTGTGGAGGGGGTACCTCCGGCACCTGTATAGTAGGGGGAGCCACATTGGTTGGTGGCACCTGAGGTGCTGTGGCAACAGCTGGTAGAGG
>JAKELG010000780.1:0-12312 GCA_021527035.1 Lactarius vividus | reverse complement strand
TGGTATCGGGGTTGGGAACGCTTCTGGTTGATCTGGTTCTAGTGGGGATGGTTCTATCCAGATGGGGATGGTGGGGCTGGTGTGAGACGAAGCTTGTGGAGGTACAACAAGGGTGAGGTGATTGTTAGAGGAGTGGGAGGATACTGAGTTTTGGTCTTCTTCGTCTGAGCTTTCTGGTTGACTCTGTCGGAGTCCGTATGTTCCCCTAGAGCTTCCTGCTGTAGGTGTGTCTGGGTTTTGTTCGTCTGTTTCGTTCCACCAGCCGAGTCCTTCAGTGTATCTTTGTGGGGTGACACTTGAGGTTGATGTGTGGTATGCGTTTCGGAAGTATCTGAGGATGTATCAATTGTTGTTGATGAATTCTACTGGTTGGAGTTTGTTTCGTACAAGGCACTTGTAACAAGGTGGTCGGTCTGGTTCTATGGTCCAGCGAGCTCCTTTTCCTAGTTGGCTGCTTTTAACGTGGTGTGGGAGGTCGTCTTGGGTTCTGGTTTGGACTGGGGTCCAGTTGTTGTCTGGTTCAAGGGTGACACTGATACTAGCCACAATTGTGGTCTGTTTCTGGGTTTTGTTTTGTGTGGGGAGTTGCTGAAGTGGCCTCTTGTGTCAAAGAGGATCTGTTGTCTGGTCTGTTTGTTCTGGGGGTTCTGTGGTTGTTCTGGGCGTTGGCTGATGCGTCCTCTTGGATCGTCGCTCACCCTACTGTGAGGTAGTGGTGTCCCTAGTGTGTCGGGGTTGTAGACTTGGCTTATGTTACGTCCTAGCAGGGACGTGGGTTCAAGGGGGGTCGATATCACACAAGTATCAAGCGAAGACGTCTGTTGTCTTTTTGCTATGAAATACAAGTGGTCTGAGGTGTGGCACGATAGGTGCCACTACTCTGTGTTTAAGGCTCCTCGCCCGAAGTGCCTAACACTTCTCTATACTCAGTCTTGCGAGTATACAGAGTCTAACAGGTGTGACGCGTTGATATAGTTCAACTGCAAAGACTTCGGAGGTGTCCGGGTTAGGGACAGAGGTAGGGGATGCACAAGAAGAGGGGAAAGGCTAAGTCACACCAAAGAGCGAAGGCAAGGTTGCTAGATTGCAAACGAAGCCAAGTCTGGCTTCCTACAAAGTAAAGTACAGCTTTAAATAGGACGAGGTTCCAAACAACATGAACACAAGTCCATACAGAAGCAAAGAGTCAAAACAAGTCAAGGCACTGATGTGGAAGCGGAGTCTAGGGTGGCTAACAATGAGAGCCCCTTTTGTAACAAAGAAGAAGACAAATGGAGCGAAGTGAAACAAGATAGGAAAAGGATACACACAGAAAAGTCCGAAGCGTCGGATCATAACATTCAGCCATTGAAGCTGAACGTAAATGGATGCAGGATTTAATGAAGAAGTTCAGACCACAAGATCGATGGAATTTTGATGAGACAAGCCTATTCCCGAAGTGAGTTGTTTTTGGGTAGACTGTAGACAAATCTGACATCTAAAAGGGCCCCCCCTGACCATGGACTGGCAACCAAGCACATGAGTGGGAAGAAAAAGGACTGCTTTCGGATCACAATTGGTTTTGCTTGCAATTCCAATGGAAGTGAAAAATTGCCAGCGTTTTACATTGGGAAGTCTGCAAAGCCAAGGTGCTTCAACATGAAGTCACCCAATGAGCATGGGTTTTATTATCGAAATAACAAAAAGGCTTGGATGACCTCAGAACTCTTTGAAGAGTAGGCATTTTCTCTAATGACCAGCTATTTTTGGTGATCAAGTTGCTACAGATGGGTCAAGAAATTTGACCTCAAGATGTGTTCCGAAGGTCGACACATTCTTCTTGTGATTGACAACTTTTCTGGCCATAAAATTTCATACAAGCCCTCAAATATCCAGATAGAGTTTTTTGAACCAAATCTCACAGCCTTTGTTCAACCCCTGGATGCTGGCATTATACGTTGTTTCAAAGCTCATTACCGCAACAACTTCTGCCAGCATGCTCTTCTGCTTGATGAGGCTGGAGAATGTGAAGTTTATAAAATCACCCTTAAAGAAGGGATGATGTTAGCTGAAGAAGCGTGGTGGGCTGTAACACCTGAGACAATTCGGAATTGCTGGGGTCATACACAAATCCAGCCGTATGTTCCACTTACATATTGTTCTATATTAAACCTGCCAGTGCCAACTTTGTTACAGGAATGTAATTGGCAACTCTGAGTCTACTACTGTTGCACCATACTCAGATTATGGTGCTTGGGAGATCCTTCGCCGGTTTGCTGGTTCTGACATGACACTCCCTCAGGCTGAGGCGGAGCTCTCTTCTCATCTCGGAAACCGCTACAAATATGAAGATTGGTCCTCAGCTTTTGATGCGGTCATGAAAGCCAAAGGAGACACTGTTGAGGCACAAAAAGTGGTTCAGCAAATGTCAGCTGTATGTGACCGGCCAAAACTCACCATTCGGATTCCTGCAGCCCGACCTCCACAACTGGTAGCCACTGAGAAGGAACTCATGGCATCTGTTGAGGAGTTGCAGAAGAGAAACCAGGCATTTGGAGAACTTCCTACTGTTGAAGAGCTGACAGATCCAGTACAGGAGCGTGAAGTGTCAGAAGACTCACCCTATGCCTTCCCTGGTGGTGATAGGGACATTGTTGAGCAGGTTTTGTATGAGGGAAGAGTTCAGCATGGTGAGGTTGTTGAGGTTGAAGACAATGATGATGAAGACGATGACCCTGATGCTCATGTCACTCGACGTGACACGATTGCACTTGTTGTTCAACTTGAGCGACTCTCAATCAAGTTTGGTGATATGGTTGAATTACCACAGAAATTGCGCCAATTTCGTGCACAGTTGCTCCATGATGACCTTTTGAACTCAAAACAAACACACATAGATTCGTACTTTCGACGTACTACTACATAGTTCACCTGTAGTTCGTCATGGAAATTTATTTTCAGATGTCTTTGGTTCACGCTGTTGCCATGTGTCACAAAAGTCACAAATACGTGACAATGGCCATAGTGCATCTACTATACAACACGCAATGGTCCCCAAAAAGGAAGGAGCTGCTGAATAATAGTGACTAAGCAAAAACCCATCGTGTTTTCAGTAGGGGTGGCTAGCAACAAAAAAGGAAGGAGCTCTTGACTAAGCAAAAATCTGGGGGTTTTCCACACTGTTTTTCGAAATGTGGCTGATCTCTTAAAATGGAAATCGATTTGTAAGCGAAAGCGAACATCAAAAAACTCTGCACCACCAAAGCCTCTACATCACAAAGAAACACTCTGCCTCAACAACACCCAATTTTTTTCTGGCCCTTTTTTTTCCCATCTTACATCTCTCTGTCTTCATCATCAAAGGTGTGTCTACATCATTACTATTGAAATATATTTTCTTATATGTTTTTCTGTCAGTTTTTAGCCCATTTTTGTATGCTTCCTTACCCTATTGTTATTAGAAAATTTACTGATCTAAATATTTTTGGTCTTGGTTCTGGCTCTGGGCTTGGCTCTGCTTCCTCTGCTGCTGCTACCTCTCCCCCTGCTTTTCCCTCTGGTGAGGTTAAAGGCAACACTGAAATCAGGAGATGGTCATGTGCTGGTGACTAAGAGGATATCAAGTTGAGTGAAAGTGGGTGAGTGTGGGAGTGATAGATTTATTTGGAGGCACACAGGGAATGGATGGTCAATGACCACTTTGTTACACTTCTGGGCTCCTTTTGAGCTGTATTTTATAGATACAAGTACAATAATATCAAATGGTTTTTTCAAAAATGATCAGAAACATGAGTAAGGCCTTCAGGGAGCAGTACAGTAAGCCAGGCATCAGAACCAAGCCACAGGACAGTTACACTTGCCTCTTATTTAAGGCTGCAAAGTGTCCTTCAGATGAAAAGGGATACACACATGAACCTTTGAGAGTGTGAAGTCATAGTTTTAATATACATACATCATAGCTGCTTAAAGCAGCTTTCCAAATCTGCAATTGTATCATAATAAAACCAGTCAAATGTGCCAGAATGAATGGGAACATACAAGCACTAAAGGGGCAGGTTCAAAAATTGAGATGGGCAAGTTACAAATGAGCCTGAGGCCAAGCATGGTACATATGGATGCTACCCCCACTCAGACCTCCTGTCGTGAACCTAGAAACTCGTTCATGACTCAGGCGTTCAAGACTGTTCCGGACCGGCCCGGTCTTACGTAATCACCTTCCTAATTGGGAAATCTGGAAGCGGAGTTCGAATTTCATACTCCGACGATCACGTGATCGATCACGTGATAAGCCTCTGTTGATCCACCACGTGACGCAACCACGTGCAGAGCACCCCCCTGAGGACTATGGAAGAGTCATTCCCATTTGTCAAGATCCACCCCACAATTTGGAGCAAATCGTACCATATCCGAGGAATTATCCCATTGGCTGATAGAGAAGACACATCGCCAACACGTCACCGACTGCGGCGCAGTCGTGCCACTGTCACGGATTTATCCTATTGGACTGCGGAGCAGTCACGTCATTATCGCGTCATATCGACTGCGGATTGCATCATATCGACTGCGGATTGCGTCATATCGCGCCATCGACTGCGGAAGAGTCGTACCACCCTATGCTTTATTCTGATTGGACCACGGATCTATCGTACGATCCCGTTACTTATTGCGATTGGACGCTATTATTAGAAGTACTCGGATATTCCCTGCGCAGTTTCCGCAGCACCCGTGGAAAGGCCCTAAGCCTGCCCTAAACACCTACGCACAGACCATGTCCCTAGGTATATAAGGCCTGCGAATTCCATGGATCAGTCCTCAGACTGTCCACTTTGTACTCCCTTCAAAGTCTGACAACTCTCCTGCCTGCCTCTCACCTCCTGTGCCCCTTCAGTTATTGGACGAAGCCCCTTTAACAAGCGCCACTATCCCTCAGCTGAGCGCTGAGTTCTGTCAACAGTGCCCCTTCAGTGAGTGGACGTAGCCCCTCTCACAAGCGCCACTATCCCTTGGCTGAGCGCCAAGTTCTGTTGGTCAAGCAAGCAGCCCTTTCCCAGTCCTATTCTCCCTACTGTTATCCGACACTTCGCCCCCGGCTCTACCAACCCTTGTCAGACTAGAACGTATTTGTCGAGTGGCAGTACGTTCTTCACACTTGGACAGTCTCTCTTATTAGTCAGAGTTGACTAAAGAGCCTTGGGCATTCAGTGTCCGATTCCGAGTTCGATTTCTCTCAGTACGGAGACTGGGACGGCGATTCCAGTTCCTACTACAACGACACCCCCGCGAGCGTATCGCGTTATTACCCCGAGGCCCGTCGAGCAAGACCGGCACCAGCAGTAGTGAAGGAGGAGCCTCCTGCAACCCCCGAAGCCCTCAGAGAAGAGGAAGAAGCACCGAGCGAAGAACCCGAGCCCCGCGCCGAGCGCGCGCCCCCCACACCCAGTACCCCGACCCTCGTGTCCCCGACCCCCACGTCCCCCCGCGCTAGACCCCTCGTACGAGACGAGCGGCTGATTATCGTTGACCGAGAAGGCAACGTAGTGTTTATCCCATCCCACGCTGCAAGAGCAATCCCCCGAGCCCCCACCCCAGAGTCCCGCGTATCCCCACCACCCACCAGACCCATCACCCCCCCGATCCCAGCTCCGGAACCCGAGCAACCCCAGCAACAACAGCAGCAAGACCCCCAGCGCCCCGGAGACCCCCTGGAACTATTAGAGTTCCTGTTAGTACTGGCCTTATTGTCGACTACAAGAAGAGTAGTCGTACATAGATTTAGAGATTAAACTGTAAACCGAGCGGTTTAAGTTTATCTAGAGTATTCCCCTTCGCGTGCTTAGAGACATAAGGACTGAGAACCGAGTGGTTTTAAGTGCCTTGAGCTAACCTACTGCGGCTTGAGTGAGCCAGAGTATTTGAATTTTTAGGAAAATTCATAAAGTTCGACTAAGCGTTTAGTCCGAGAAGATCAACTGAGTAAAGTTACTAGTTGAACAAGAGCAAGACTTGAGGAAGTCTACCACCCCAGTGAATGAGTAACCAGAGAGCGCTTACTCAAGAAGAAGATAATCTCGTCCCTGTGTATTTCGGCAACCCGTTCTTCTCCCTAGAAGATAACCTTGTGTACGCCACTTGGAGAGGATCCCTTGTTTCAAGCCCCAACGGACGATTTCCGTGGACCAGCGTCGTTACCCAGAGAACACTCCGTGTACAAGACTTCGAGGAAGCCTACCCTAACATCAGCAAAGTCAGAAACCTCAATTGGCTAGTCCTTAGAGGAACCTTCAAGAACAGAAAGGTCTCTTGGAACTTCATCAGAGACGTTTGGACCTACAACAACAACCGAGAAGTTCGGTTTACAGACTCTGCTGAACCATCGGAGAGTGAAGAGCTTTCACCGACCCCCGCCGACAGTAACGCACCCGAATCCGACAGCGAACAAGCAGAAGTTTCGCAGATCCTAGAAGAAACAACACAAGTCCTCACTGGTCTTTTATCCCGAGTAACGTCAAGACCAGCCTCCCCCCGAGCCTCCCCCAGAGTAATACCAGGACCCCCAGAGCAGAGTCGACTGAGAATAGCGACTACCCCCCCGAGATTACCTTCCCCACCGTTAACGAGAGCAACGGTACCCCCCCGAACACCCTCCCCGAGTAACCCAGTAATCATGGCAGCGAGACCACCAGTGAAGATTCTTGGTGCAGCGCCTGAGCCCTATGACGGAAAGCCCGACAATGCAGAAGCGTTTTGGAATAATCTGGCCAATTATTTCCATCTTAATCAAGCAATCTTCGACACGGATGATAAGAAGATTTCCACGGCCCTGACCTATTTCAAGGCAGGGACTTCAGCGGGCGAGTGGGCTCAAGATAGGCAGAAGACCGCGTTAAATCTGACAGCAGCTGGAGCAGCTGTTACCTTTGGAACATGGGCACAATTCAAGACAGACTTCGACAAACATTTTATCCCCGCGCATACGGCGATGGAAGCCACCAACCTCATGTACACCCTGAAGATGGGCACCCGACCGTTCAATGAGTGGTACCAAGACTGGTCCACCCATGCCAAGAGAAGCGGTGCGAATGAGCAAACCCAGATGTTCGCTTTCCGGCAAGCGATTCCAAGCAATCTTCATGAGAAGTTGATGGGCATCTCCCCCCTCCCGACCACCCTCGCCGACCTAGTAGAGAAAGCTAGGGAATTCGATCGTGTATACCGGGTATACACTGGAGTCCAGATAAATGGTCACGAGAAGAAGTTTATTTCAGGACGAGCGGTCCTGACCCAGGAGAAGAACAAGAGCAGTTCTTCAAGGTCCAGAAGGTTCAAAGACAGAAACAAGTCGGAAAGAGAGTACCGGTTCAAGAATCAGCTATGTTACTACTGTGGCGAGTCAGGCCACATACTCCGAGACTGCGAGAAGAAAACGCAGGACAAGAAGGCTAGCGGTAGCCAGATGGCGGTGCGAACTGCCTTCATAGGCGAAGAGCAAGATCAAGAGATGATCGAGGCCTATGACGAAACCCTGGATGATCACCCAGCTCAGATGTGAGCTAGTCAAGAGCTCCGCTGAAGTAAACCTGTGGGCCAGAGTTGGTCGCTTTCCCGTCGAAAATTACTTCAAGCACCGGAGGACCAGAGTTGGTCGCTCCACATCATCATCCAGTAGGGCCAGAGGTGGCCGAATGTTCTAGGAACCAGAGCTGGTTGCCTAATGAAACCCTGTGGGCCAGAGTTGGTCGCTTGTTCTAGAAACCAGAGTCGGTTGTCTAACGAAATCCTGTGGACCAGAGATGGTCACTTGTTCTGAGGGCCAGACGTGGTCGCTCAATGGAACCCTGCGGGCCAAAAAGCAAAATTGGTCTCTTCTGTGGGCCGAAAGGTCTCTTCTGTGGGCTAACAAAGCAAGTTTAGTCTCTTCTGCGGGCCGATGCGGAAATCCGGTCTCTTCTGTGGGCCAAATGACGAAAACATTGTGGTCACTTCTGCGGGCTGACGAGCAAATACCAGTCTCTTCTGCGGGCCAAATAACGGACAAATTTTGGTCACTTCTGTGGGCTGACGAGCAAATACCAGTCTCTTCAAGGAAGAATCAAGACGATTACTCCAAGTTAGATCTGAGCAAAAAGATCAATGCGCGTATTGTGGAATACATCCGTGGATCAAGACGATCAAGGCGCATTATGTCCAGGACGACATCATAAAAACTCCAAGTTCGACCTGAGCAAGAAAGGTCAATGCACGAAGATTTCCGGTGCATTGTGTCCAGGAAGACACCATAAAAACTCCAAGAGCGATCTTGAGGAAGATCAAGCGCGTATCAAGGCATACATCTGTGGATCAAGACGATCACTTCCGGCGCTATATGTTGAGCAACATACCCCCGAGTCAGGCCAGAGATAAGGCCATCCAGTATACATCGAGCGATGTTCCACCCCGAGTCATGTCGAGCGACATTCCCCCCCCGAGTCCCCGGTGTTTTCTGTCAAAATTTCGTCAAAATTTTTTCGGATTCAACTTCATTCACAACAAAGTCAAGTCGACAAGTCGAGGAACTGTCCGGTGTCCAGTCCCGTAAAAAGGGGATAGCGAATAAAGTTGAAGAAACAGTTGAAGAGGTTTCAAAATTTCAAACACCACCAGAGCATTTTTTTTAAGAAACGCAGACGGATACATGGCGTTGAGGAAAAAATCGAGCTTTCAAGTACCCCCCGGAGACAATTTTCAAGAAACGCAGACGGATACATAAGCGTTGAGGAAAATTTCAAGACATAGACATTCAGCAAGAATGATGTCAGAAGATGGAGTCATCTTATCCAGTTCCACCCCGAGATCCCCGACACACGTTTTCCGAGTAACGCACAAGTCTTTGCGTTGAAGATAGAGCTATCTTTACCCGTGTCGCGAACCATCATGGTCCTACCCAGTCTTACCCACCCGAGGAAGTTGTGCAACTTCACCACTCCCGGACATGATGTGTTGTTTTTCCTTCCTTGAAGAGGAAGAGGACCCCCAGTTCCCGAGTCCCTGAAATTACTCCCGGACCCATCCCCGATATCCGACAATCCCTTTCCAAAGGAGCGACCCTGACCCTTGTTAAAAGAGAACAAGTCAATCAGTGCTAGCGGTGTAGCACAGTGTTAAAAAGGGGATACTGTCGTGAACCTAGAAACTCGTTCACGACTCAGGCGTTCAAGACTGTTCCGGACCGGCCCGGTCTTACGTAATCACCTTCCTAATTGGGAAATCTGGAAGCGGAGTTCGAATTTCATACTCCGACGATCACGTGATCGATCACGTGATAAGCCTCTGTTGATCCACCACGTGACGCAACCACGTGCAGAGCACCCCCCTGAGGACTATGGAAGAGTCATTCCCATTTGTCAAGATCCACCCCACAATTTGGAGCAAATCGTACCATATCCGAGGAATTATCCCATTGGCTGATAGAGAAGACACATCGCCAACACGTCACCGACTGCGGCGCAGTCGTGCCACTGTCACGGATTTATCCTATTGGACTGCGGAGCAGTCACGTCATTATCGCGTCATATCGACTGCGGATTGCATCATATCGACTGCGGATTGCGTCATATCGCGCCATCGACTGCGGAAGAGTCGTACCACCCTATGCTTTATTCTGATTGGACCACGGATCTATCGTACGATCCCGTTACTTATTGCGATTGGACGCTATTATTAGAAGTACTCGGATATTCCCTGCGCAGTTTCCGCAGCACCCGTGGAAAGGCCCTAAGCCTGCCCTAAACACCTACGCACAGACCATGTCCCTAGGTATATAAGGCCTGCGAATTCCATGGATCAGTCCTCAGACTGTCCACTTTGTACTCCCTTCAAAGTCTGACAACTCTCCTGCCTGCCTCTCACCTCCTGTGCCCCTTCAGTTATTGGACGAAGCCCCTTTAACAAGCGCCACTATCCCTCAGCTGAGCGCTGAGTTCTGTCAACAGTGCCCCTTCAGTGAGTGGACGTAGCCCCTCTCACAAGCGCCACTATCCCTTGGCTGAGCGCCAAGTTCTGTTGGTCAAGCAAGCAGCCCTTTCCCAGTCCTATTCTCCCTACTGTTATCCGACACTTCGCCCCCGGCTCTACCAACCCTTGTCAGACTAGAACGTATTTGTCGAGTGGCAGTACGTTCTTCACACCTCCAGTGGAGTAAATCTGCCACCCTCCTCCACTTCTGCCCCTGCCAGTGCTCTTCCCCCTGCCTCTGTCCCTGCTCTTCCCTCTGCCCCCCCACCTCCTACTGGAGCTGTTGTGCCAGTTATCCCTCCTATGTTCCCTCAACACAGTCAACATGCTGTGTGTTAGCAGGAGCATAACAGCCATATCATGGGCAGTCCTGAAAATCATTGCACATGTCACAATACGACGCGAAGTGGACACTTACTATATGGTTATGACTACAATAGTAAGCCAAGATTAGTCATGGACTCATACAATCAGTTAGCCAGGTTGCAGTAGCATGTGATAATTACTGTGACTCATTACTAGGATAGTGATAGTAGGGTTCAAGCTATTTACACTACAGGGTTTTGGACTTCATAGAGGAGCTTTAAAGCTACCTCTTATATGTATAAATAGTGGACTGTGAAGACCAAGAGAAGTCATCTTGGTCTTCTTCGGAATACCACTCTATTCTACTCAACTCCTCAGGCCTTCATGCCTCGACTTGCCATCCTTGCCTTGACCTTCAAGTCTAAGGATAAGATCTGGATCCTTCATGATTCATAGTCATTGTTGTCTTCATCACCCAAGCACTTAAGATCGCCCTTATTGTTACTTATGGGATACTTAAGACGTTGGACTGTAGTTTCTCTCAACGCTAAGTTGTGTCCACCCTTTCGTAGTCCAAGTCAGACTCACACTGTGGTAGCATTACATCTTGAGTTGTCCCAGCTTTTAATTTCCCAAGACCAACTTTCAAAGTCCTTTTGCCTGTGCATTTGCAATTATAACAGTGCACTGGCTATGACCTCTGTGGGAAGAAAGCTAGATGACTCTGTTAACCAGAGAGGTGGTGGGCTCTACACATTTAGGCTTTATAGAGAGCTCATTCAAAGAGCTGGGTCTCTTTTGCCACCAGAGGGTAATCAAGTTGCACCTGTCTATGCCCAGGATAACATCAAGGAAGAATATCAAGGTGATTTGGGATGAGAAAGTGAGAGAGGCTGAGACCAAAAATATTGTATATAGTGAAGTGTTGCTGAAGTGATAGATACATATGGAGATATTGGATTAAGTTAAGTGTGAAAGCAGGGGTTTGGGGGCGCAGCCCCCAACAAGCTGAAGCAACCTGTGCCGTAGGCACAGTGCTGAAGCTTGTATATCTCATATTGCATACGAAAATAGCCCGCCAACCCATATGCATTATGAGCTAATCAACTGTACAGTCACACGTAGAAGTCGCGTGGCTGAGGCGGCCCGAGGCGACCAGGGCCAGCCCAGTGCTAGGTCAGCTGTCAGAGAATGACGGTGGATTCTGATCCAGTCAGTACAGTCGTTCATCAAGGGTCTCAGTCCATCTCGTATGATCAGCGTGATCAAGGTTCTCGTGATTTAGTCCAGTCGTTTGGACTTCTGTTACCCTTGTCATCACTCCTCTGGCACACGCAGGCCCAGGTTCATGCGAAATATCAGAAAAGGAGACCAGAATCCTGCGTCATATCACCTGTATCCTACGAACAAGTATGATGACCCACAACTTGAAGCTAGCTGATTTTTCATCCTGCAATGAGAGCGATTTATCACCAGCCTCAGCACTTCCAAATCGTCGCGTCATCAATCAAGGCAAGAACCAAGGTGTACTAGTCTGGGGGCCACTTCTGCTGATGATCTACGCCCAGTGTCAACTATTTTTGTTAACTTAGCCACTGATATCACACTGGCACGTCTACGGCCACTGACAATGGGTGAAAATTTCAAGGCTCATAAAACCTCTTTGGACCCCATCAGCACGTCTTGCGCCTATTGTCAGTAGGTTTCAGTCGCTGACAGTCGCAACCAAGGGATTGCATCATGCGCCGGGAGAAGGTCATCTCCTTACTGAAGAAGTGCTAATTTTTCGTTGATTCAGTTGATGTTGATCGCGTCGTCCCTCATAGGTCTCCCTGGATCCCACAAACTGCTTGGGAATGTATACTCGCAAGCTGCTGCTCACCAAGCAGTAAGTGTTGCCTTCGGATTTAGGAGTCAAACTGATAAGATGTTAGGAGATATACTCGTCGACCAAGAAGCATCAATGGACAAGACACTGTTTAATTCGACCCTCGTAAATATCACCAACTTACACCAAGCCTCCTCCCAGTTCAGAGT